>JAOBAT010103745.1:0-61254 GCA_026413305.1 Hydrozoanthus tunicans
ATATGAAAAGGCAAAGAGTTCCAGAGGATCGGTGCGTGAACTGAATAAGATCTATAGCCATAAGTTTTAAGATTGTAAGGTTTTATTGCTCGTATGAAATTTCGCCAGTGAGTTTGTTCGAAATGCCTTAATAAGTTTGTGTTGAATTAACGATTTAACCGTGTTCGCAATGTAAGATAATAATCTCGCTGTGTTTCTCGGTAGATTACAATCGGCAATGAATCATGGTCGGTCTTCAGACGCTACAGCAAGTTCCGAGAGCTTCATAACCAGATGCGCAAAATTAATTCTGAAGTAAGTAATTTTTAGTCCATCTCAGTTTCTTACTTATTTGACCAATTGCAATGCTCTTATAAATCGTTTCTAAAGCAGTTTAAAGTAATTGCGAAAACAAATTGAACTTAGTTATTTGTACGAACCTTGTGACAAACAAGCCTTGCAAGCATGTTTCAAACTAGCCCTTAAAGTTATTGACAAACGATTCATGCAAGAGCGTGACAAACTAGCCCCGTAAGTACGTGACAAATGAGCCCGTAAGCGCGTTACAAACTAGTCCCGAATTACGTTACAAACTAGCCCTTAACGCTATTGACAAAAGATTGATGTAATTGCGTGACAAATAGGCCCGATAAGTACATGACAAACTAGCCCCGTAATTACGTGACAAATGAGCCCCGTAAGCGCGTGACAAACTAGGCCCGTAAAGACGTGACAAATGAGCCCCGTAATTACGTGACAAACTAGACCCGTAAGTACGTGACAAATGAGCCCCGTAAGTACGTGACAAATTAGGCCCGTGAGTACGTGACAAACTAGACCCGTAAGTACGTGACAAATGAGCCCCGTAAGTACGTGACAAATTAGGCCCGTGAGTGCGTGACAAACTAGGCCCGTAAGTACGTGACAAATGAGCCCCGTAAGCACGTGACAAACTAGCCCCGTAAGTACGTGACAAACAAGCCCCGTAAGCGCATGACAAACTAAGGCGGCCCGTTAATACGTGACAAATTAGTTGATGACTAGTGATTCATTTAAGCGTGTGACTGCAAGAGCAGAGCTTAAACGTTTGGTTTAAGTGTTTTGACGAATTGTTTTGCAGGTTGGTTGTTTAGAGTTTCCCCATCGGAGATTTTTTGGCAACAGGGCTGAGCAATTTGTAAAGGCGAGGCGGGCTCAACTAGAAGTAAGTAGATAGATAGTGTTACCAGTTTGAGAGAGTCTTCCTTTCGGCTTCAATAATTTGCTTTGATTGGTCAATTCCCGATTTTTCATTACCAACTGTTGTACACCGCCTGCCTGGTTAGGCCAGTTGGTAAGGCGCCAGTCTGTCGTGCGGGAGGCCCGGGTTCGATTCCTGGCGCCGGACCTTCACTCAGGGTCTTGAAATAACTGAGGAGAAGGTACTGCCTTTGCTCTTACATCAGCAAACGTTTAAACCTTCGCGTCTTCTCGGGTAAGGACGTTGAACCGCAGGCCTATTTATATTCTTTTGGGGGAATCAAAAGAGTATAAGAATAGAGAAGAGTAGCTTGATCCCGGTGTCGTGGTCTGTCAACTACTAACTGAGGGCAACTCTTAGTTGATATTAATGTGAGCCATGTATCAGCGGAAGGTCTAAGACCCTCAATACAAAAGTCAACTGTAAATCATTGTAAGAGTTAATAATAATTATTATGATAATAATAATGATGATGATGATGATGATGATGATGAAAACTTTCTGTTGATTGTTCCCGTCGTTGTAAGAACTACAACCTTGATGTTTTCTCATTATGATCTTCAAGACGAAGGCGTGCAAGTGCCAGCACGGCACATTCCAAAGTGTAGCTATCGTATTCTTCTTTTTCTACCGTTGTTGTAGAGTCGCTGCCTTCGCTGTTAAAGTCCCTAATATTTCTGACTAGAAGTAGTAGCATGCATGCTTGATTTAATCCAGTCACGAAAAACATCACAAACCAATCGTTGTTTTACTCGCTTGCAGCTATTGTGTTCACTTTTGTTTTCTATCGTCGTAGCGTTGCTGCCTTCGCTGCTTAAAGTCTTGGTTTAATCCAGTCACGAAAAATACCACAAAACCAATTCTTGCTTTATTCACTTGTTTGTTTTCGGCTTGTCTTGCAGACGTATTTGAAGGCGTTCATAGCCCTCTGCTCCAGTCTCCCAGACTGTCCTATATCCGCGTACAACGGCAAGAGTGTAACGAAGCGGGATTTTTGTGACTTCGCTCCCTTCTTCAAACAAGGAATCTTTGAACAAACCAAAAATTACTCTTATTAAAAGCCTCGGAGAAGGGTCAGAATATATTTTTATATCTTTTAGAGCTCTCCAAGCTGCAAAGTTATTTTTGCGAGTGGCGTCTCTTCCTTCTCAAAAGTCGTGTATTTTTTTACTCTAGACTGATCAGAAAAAGGTCGAAATTTTATTCTAAACGGATTTGAAGTAGATTGAAATTTTATCAAGAGTTTCCATACTCATGGTTCTTCGAAAAACGTGGGATAATCTTGAGGCCCATCAAACGACACTAAGCCGGCTGCACGTGTGTCTATTGAAGCAAATGCTGTATGACCTGTCCCTCTACTTCTTTGTCTCATTTTTTCCCTCCAATCACTTTTCTGTCTTTCCCCCCCCCCCCCCACTACTTTCCTTCCCCCTATGCTATTAAAATCTAAAAAAAAAATCATGAATTAAAAGCTTTACTAAATATAGATACAATAATATATGTCTGTGTACAGTCAACTGAAATGTAGCAGCTTAAAGAAAACATCGTGAAATTGCAATTCCCTTACAAATCATTGCCAGTAAAGTCACAGTTAAGAAGAGCTCGTGTAACCATTTGTAACGGCGAAAGGTACACAGCCTTTTGAACATATCTTAGAGAAATTCCGCTTTATTTTGCATAATCAGTTTGATGCGATAGGTGCTGCTTTAGCTCGTTACATCTTAGAAATTTTAAGAAAAATTATTTTAGTAAGTAAACCCGTCGCATACTGCTTAACACGAAGTTTTAGTCGTGACTGTTGTACAATCGGCATCGTGCACCAAAGGGTAAGAAAAAGTTTCTTTAATTTTAATTAAACCTCAATTCATGTTTACTGTTGTAAAGTGGATTTGCTAAATTGATTTATTTTAATTTTCTCAAGAAAAATTAAAAGCCAAAAGATTATCGTCTTCGCGGGCAATTTCCGGCGCATTTACATTTCCTTGTTTGTGTGCCTAATAATATTCAAACAAGTGGTGCGGCAAGGCAAGTTTTCAGTTTTAGTAAACAATTCCAAGCTAGTCTGACTACGTAAACATTGTTACTAATTTTAAGATATTAAAATTTTCCAAAGTTCTCAGCAAACCACTAATTTCTCATGCCTCGTCGATGCTCGATTTGTTGGTATTTAAACATGTACTTCAGCTCATTTTTTTAGAAATATCCGTACATTACAAATCTAACTTCTAAAAGTTATCAACTGCAATTCTGTTTCGCCAATAGCACCGAATTGACTATGATTTTTTTCGCTGAGATGTATTTTTACAAGTAATCTTTTCGATATTGCTTTAGGCTTAGAATACTTTGTTTTTTTTCCTCTGAATAAGCAAGTGGAGAGAAGTACTTGGAACGAGTTTGTCCGGAAAAGCCTGGGAACGAGGTTGTCGGAAAAGCCTGGGAACGAGGTAGTCGGGAAAGCCCTGGGAACGAGGTTATCGGAAGGGTTAGAAGTAAAGGGTTTTGTACTGCTTACAATACCGGAACCCGAAAGTTGTAAGAGAAGCCTTTTTTGATGCCTTTCATGGATTTGCTTGGAAACGGTTTCATACGAGAAGTGCTACAATCCTAATGGCTGGAAGGTTGTTCCAAGGTTCCAACCCCCTCTCAAAATACAATGTTTAACAGATAACTGATGAAATCAAGTTCAAAGCCCCTAGGTATTTTATTTTTGTTTAGTTATATAATAAACAACCGTTCAACTCATTGCAGTATATTTGTGTGAATATTTCTTCGATTGCTGTTAAAGCTAAGGAATCCACATCGTTTGATAGTTTGGCCTCGGGCGTCATTTTTTTCAAGACCCTCATTAGTTTTCTTCAAGAACAAGACCTCCCAGCCGCCAAATGTAGCATTACCAAAGGGTCTAACAAGCACAATTTATAAGACTACTTAAAAAGCAACTATACAAATAGTGGTATACTTTTAGCATGCTTCGGGAGCACCTATAGGACTAATTTTGTTTGAAGTTTATTTTTGGCCAACAAGAATCAATATTTTACAAAAAACACCATAGAAACTACATACGAGGCTTATACGAGATGATCATCACGTAATTCAAGAATAATTGATAAACGAGGTAGAGACACGAGTGGCTACTTAAAACTATAAATATAACAAGTGTCTGACATTCAATATATAATCTGAAATAATGTCGTTTTTCTTATAGAAAACATTAACAAACAAAAATGCTTAAAAAAGGAAAACAAAAAAAGGAGAAGACGTGGTTGTACTGTTTAAATGAAATGTTTATAATTTGTTTGAAAACGAAGATAATGTGTTTGCAAATTGAATACCAGTAGGAATTATGAAATAGTTGAAAACCTTTTGCTTGGGCAGACGGAACATTATCTTGATATTAGTTCCTACCTTAGTCTTAGATATGGAATTGCTGATCTAATATTTTGTTGTTTTTATTTATGTTCATACGCATTGTCTAAGTTTTTCTGTTCTCAAATTATATATATCCTTTTGTTATGAAGTAAACTGGTAAACTCGATTTAAATTAATTAAAATCGTCTGAGTTTCGAAATCGATTTTATAGCTTTTATCAGTTTCATTTTGCTCACAGATTGAAAAAGAGAAGTTAAGTTGTGTAAAGGTTTTTGACAAAAAGCTTATACATATAATTGATAGTCAGAACAAAAATTTCTGGATTCTGATTGGTTCAAAGCAGCGCTGGTTTTCGTAAACATAGTGCAAAAAGAGTTAATTCAGTGTAACTTGCTTTACGACTAGTGTAACTTGCTTTACGACTATTGCTACAACTTCTGTTGCAATGCAACTACGAATTTCACTGCGACTACAATTACGACTTCGAGTGAGATTACAAGGACTACGATAACGGTTACTACGACTGCGGCGACTATTACAACTATTTCGATTACGACTTCACTTTTGACTATGATTGGTAGAACGACTACAACGACTACGACGATTACGATTACTGCGAGGCCGTGACGACTACGACTACTTTGATATTTTATTCAGAAGATATATAGTTTCAGTAAAAACATTTTGGCTACAATCCAACAGTTATCGCGCAAATATTCGGTTCTCACTGTTATTATTTCTAAGATTAGTATGTACTTATAATTCTCTTGTAAGATATCTGCGTCAGTGTATAAATGTTTCTTAGATCAGCTGTCCATAGTTTTCTAAAATTGGCAACGCAGATACTATACCGAAACATGTCAAGAATAAACCTGGAATAGCGTGGCGATTTGATATTTTCAAGTAGAAACGATACCAATTTCACAAAATAATATAATCAAGAAGGAGGTTTTCCGTTTCAGCGTTTTACTCAAAACCAAATATAACATATATGTCAGGTATGAAATACATTACTGTGGAGAACCTATTAGTATAACAAATACAGCTTTCGCAATTACACCAAATTTGGAACTGAAAAGTGAAAACAAAATGAAAATAAAGGGTGAACCAGCGACGCGTCAAATCTAGCTTTTTAACTTCCTGTGTTGTTGAACCAGTTGCTGTGTAAACATGCCATAAATCTTAGTACTGTAAGAAGTTTCTAATCACATTGCTTGCTTCGCTGGATAGTATAAGTGAGGAAACAGCCATTGAAGCAACAAATAGAGTCTGAATATTAAGATGCTTCAGGTCTTTTACTAGCAGACTTCGAGTCTTTTCCTCGTAGAAACGAAACCACTAGCAAGGTGAGAAAACCTGTCATGAACTGGCTGTAAAACTGTTTTAGGGAAATGAAAAACAACAGAGTTAGATAAAAGAGGAAGTCGGCGCATAACGCTGCATATTTAAGAGTTATAAAATACATTTAATCAAATTTAGTATTGAATATTATCAAATAGCGTCGTCGTGTTGGGAATGAGAAACGAAATTAAGCGATCGTTTAAATCCTTTTGTCCTCTTTAATTGTACACGGCTTCAAAATAATTCTTTTCTGTGCCACGGTTGATTTCAAAGATTATATTGGGTTGTTTCGTTTCTATCCAAACGAACTTGAAATGTTTGACGCGAAGTAGGAATTGAGAAGATTGTGTGCTAGGGGCCGAAACCGGCACAAGTATAAGCTACTTAGAGTCTTTTGTTTCTTGTCTCTATCGTTTTGCTGTGTACCTGTAAAAACTAAATTCTTGATTTTTGATTTGCAGTATAACTTGTATGTACATTGAACGAGAAAAAAGCGGCCTGGGCGAGGCTATATACACGATAGTAAGAATAAACACTTGAACTGTTAATACTTCCTCTACAACATCAAATATAGTTATATTTTCAACGGTTTCGGACGTCTTACACTGTTTTTTCACTTGTTTTTTATAAAGCCTTTAAAACTGGGAACATTAAAGTCCCCCTCAATAAGAAAGTTCGGGTTGTATGTGGATAGGAATTAACAGAACACGATTTTTGTGGCGTATGTTTAGTATGATAGTTTGTTATTATTTTTTGAGTCATTGCCTATACAATCAGCTTGTGCAACATTCAGTTGAAGAAATATATAATGGTTTCCGTGTTTTATTTTAAATTTGATGTAAACACGCTGGAGGTTGGAATAACACGAGGGAACTGAGTGGTTTCCAGGCTTATCTTTGTTCTACCAACCTCCCAAGTGTTTACTTCATGCAGGTTATCTAAACACGGAAAGGGTTTTATATTTTTAATACTGAAATAACTAACGAAGGGATAACATTGACCGGTGAGTGAAAACCGTGTTTGTACGTTTTCTTGTGTAAAACGGTTTTTTCCGACCAATCAGGGTGCGCGTACCATTGTTTTAGATACGTACTAAGAAGCAAGTGGCATAGTTAGATACTTCATATTATTGTGCTTTATTTGATCACGGTGATGAGAGTGTTCCTTATACATACAACAAATGTCCGTTTAACAAATGTCCGTTATGACACGCACGAACAAACTGAACACTAAAAATCTCCCTTATCTAAGCATTTTCTTTATGCTGTATATTAAATGTTGGAATCTAGGGGCCGATGTATAAGGAAGATGTAGGACATGACTTGATACTTGGAAAGTTTGTTTTTAATGCGGCCACTGAGTTGCGTTTCGAGACGATGAAATTATAAGATTACTTTAATTTGCTCGTAGAGAGCTACTGGTTAACTGAGATCTCTTTCTACAAACTTTCTAATCTCCTAACCTTTCACCTCTATAGATTCTTCTTGTACCGCATAAATTTACAATCAAGGGAAGATTCGGCGATAGCCTAAACTAGGGGGGGAAAAGGCATTTCTCTGTACTGACACTAACTAAACTTATTCTTATTTGTGAAAATGACATTATAAACCCCAAACTGTACTCCATTTAGGCCCCTTCCGAGTCTTGAAGTCGCCTTAAATCGCTCTAAGTCGCAGTCATTTTTACCCTTTTTTTTCTTAAATCGCCCTAAGTCGCCTTAAATCGCACTTTTTTACCCCGTTTTTCTTTAAATCGCCTTTAGTCGCAATAAGCCGCTCAAAATCGCGGCAATTTAAGGACCCGGAGTAGGCCTCCATTTTCGCTCCTCAGTCAGATAAAACTGACCACACAAGCTGGCAAAACATCTCAAACTTGGTGACTAGATAGTAAAGAGGTCACAAACGTTGTCTCGAGACCGAGGAATTAAGCTAAGTTTTGGCGAATTGGATCGAAAGACCGTAAAGAAACATCAATAATTTTATTGATCGAGTGAAAGAATTTAGTAAAGTTTGAATGCTGTCCAGCCGTTTTTCGAGCCCGACTAATTCATTATGTCACTTTCGTTCGTGTAGATCTACTGGTAAATCGGACAACTCTGTTTTACAATCTTTCTAATCTAATCTCTAAAGTTTTCTCTCTACTACTACGTTAGTTTGGTTCGCGGAACATGTGTATTAGCAACATGTGGAAATCGGTTTCGTTTGTGGGTTCCATTTTTGTTGCAAGATACGAACTATTAGGAACGCATTCAAATATCTGAATCAACCTTCCTTTCATTTTCTTTGTTCTATGAAAGGCTAACTCGATAACTCCCCAGTTTACTTAGCCTTTAGGTACTACCTCACTGAAGCCAAATCTATACTTTAGTTAAGTTAAATATTCGATACCCAGAAGAAAATATTAGCTGTAAATTTCCAGTAAAATGTGTTTAAATAAAATGATTCTGATTCTGAACAGATTACGTACAACATTTCTTAATGATAATTTAAAAAGGTTATACAGCAAGCATGACTTGGGAGGGTAGGGTGGGGGATGGCGATACTCCATCCTGATTTCATTAACGTTTGAAAGTTATTTTATTTACATATAAGCGATATTTGGACAGACTATGTCCAATTAAGTAGAGCTAGTTGAAATGGAGGCCTGTAAAAAAAAAGTTGTTTATACAGAATATGCCGTGCTTTCAAGGTAACTGAGGCTCTCATATCGGGAGACCATAACTGGCTAACGAGAACAATGGCAAGCCATACTAAGTGAAGACAAAGCTTCACAGAAAATTGTTCTATTTGAAAGGAATTAAGATATTTAACCATAAAAAGAAAATGGGTTTTCACTTGTACTGATGAGTAAATACATGCTGCTTTCGTTTGCACGCCATGGAGTTTGAAAGAGAAACTTAAGTAAGAAACAGAAACTAGACTTTAAACTATCAACAAATCCATTTCTAGAACTCTTAAGGCCCCAAACAAGTAAATGTCTAACTAAAAGGTTTTAAAAAGAATTCCAAACAACACCCTGTAAATAAACAGCTTTTATATCTTGCATTAAAAATTCTAATTGACAAAAGATTTCTATTTTTAACTATAAATAATTGCTAAAAGAAATTATAACAATTTAAAGACGTCAAGATCTTTTGTACCGAGTTTACCTAGCAAATAAATCTTTGTTTGTAGAACTAATGCAACGATAAACACTCTAATGCGTTGAACAAACAGTTGCACATTCCAAGTTTGATAGCAAATCTTTGATTGTTTTATTTGTCGCAAACAGGCAATCGAGCAGTGACCAAGGACCCGATAATCTGTTATCAAAAGATAAAACGACTTTTTAACAAGGTATGTTTTTTTCTTCCGCGTTCAAAATGTATTCAGCAAATGACTGATTAAAGCGCCTTGTTTTGACCTGTTGAGCGTTCTAGAGTAATCTCTACTAAGTGATGTCTTATCACACTGACACAACTCAAGGACCTAGGCACTCCTTCATCATTGCCAAACGTTGTACAGAATTGCACTTGGTTTGCTCTTTGACAAATACAGAACCATCAGCATTAGTCGTTTTACTTTTCAGTTCGTTTTTTTCTGCCTACAGCGTAGCGGGATGCCAGCTTTCTTAAAGTCGTTACTTAATCAAGTAGTGTTGATGCATTATCTGTTTCAAGAATACTTTCTCTGCGAGAGACTAAAATAATTATTGTTAAGAAAACAACGTGTTTGGCCCTCACTAGAAATGTCAAAGCTTTGTATACACATGTTACTTTAACACAATAACGTATAGTGTTTTCTTAATTCTGACGTTAAACAGCTTAAATCCTCTTGTTTTTTTCCCTTTAGGTCAAGGTTGGTTTGCCTGGACTTGTTCTGCTCCAAAGTTGCCACAAATTCGCCTCTACGTTCTACATACAAAGTTTAGCCAAAGGAAGGAAAGACAAAAGCAAAATAAGCACAGTTTGGCAGTCGAAGGTATATTCCATGCATATTTGCTTCACTTTAGGCGCTAAACTCTAAGTTTTTTGGTAATTAATCTGAGTGAAACGAACAAGATTGACTTCAGTTTTCCTAGAACTGAATCAAAGCTGCTTGTTCCCTTTGCGTGATTCTTGACTCATATTTCATTTTTGCTTGACAGTTCCATTCACGCGCCATTCAACAATTGTCTGCCTTAAATTCTTCATGTGCTACCATCTGTATGTCGTTTAACATAACTCATCCATGTTATTTGTTGATTTAACTTCAGTTATAAACCTACGTTCCGAGGGAAAGTCAACTGTCTTTTGGTGCACACACGTACGTCCGACAGGCTTTTCACTTCAACCCAAGGTAAAATAACCCCTTATAATTAACCATTCTTTTCTTTTGTGCCATGTATTTTTTGTTCTTAACTGTAATTGCATGGGATAGACTTCTAGCCTAAGGCAAACTTCAAACTACATTTGATGGCATTAGTTATTAAAAGACAGAGCGAAAGATGAAATGAGGCTTAAAAACTTGCACACCTACATTTTTAGGTTACAAGCTGGGGGTTTGCTTTCCAAAGAAGTACTAGATATCTTTTAATGTGTAACTCCCTTTTACAACGACCGAGTCCTGTGCTCATCAGTAATGCGTCATCACCTATTACAAAGCCAGTACTGCAAACAATTTTCTCAAGCTTACGGCCCACTTTAACTTGATTAGGTTGTTGCAATCGATGTTTTCCATGCCGGTCCAATTATGTCATGAACAAACAGAAGTACTTTACTTAATGACTTCACTGAGGGATTGCTAAAAGACTTACAGATCCATCCGCTTTTGTAAATCACTATATTGAACAAGAAGGTACCTCAGCCCATGGTGGATCGAGGGTGCTCGGGGCAATCAAAACTGTCTTAAAATGTTTTTAATGAAAATGGTTTTAAAATGTGTATGCAAGTTTCGAGAGATGATGGGATTTGAAGCAACAACTAGTTTTGCAAAAGCGGAGTAAGAATAGTTAGCTTTTTATATCGATAGTTTCCTTCTATAATTAAATTTTTTCGGGGCGTTCCTCGGGTTATCTGTTTACAATTAGGACTTACCATGATTTAAAGATCTGAAGTTTCTGCCATTACACCACAGCAATCATCTTCATTAATATCGCCATCGTTATTATCATTATCATTATTATTGCTGTTGAAAGAGTTGTTATTACTTTATCATGTTATCAGAGCAAAGTGTACTATATCAATTTTGTTGTATTTGTTTTTAGTATCCGGCCTCGGCCCAGTTTTGGCGCAGTTCTTTGAACGATAGTGTAACAATTTGATGTTGTTTTTATACGAGTGAACGCGTGCTAGCTAAAGATTACTCCGATCGATGCCAGTTATCATTTGATAAAGATTGAAATAGAGACTTCTAATACAGTTTCTTAAGATGAAACGAAAAATTAGCCCAGCGTTTCCGCTTTACCCCAAAGTCTTCATATCAAAATGAAAAAGACAAGATTTTTTTACGAAGCAAAAAAAATTTAGAGACTATTTGAAATAGTAAAAGAAAGAATGTTTCTCTTCTAGCGAATCTTTGATGAGTTACTATCTAAAGCAATAACGTTTAATTTTCACCACCTTTAACCAGCTAGCAAGTTTAAGATGAAAGGATAAAAAGAGAAATCTTAGCGAAACTTTCATTTAGTGTTGCTCTTAAGGAGTGTCCACAACCAAACCCCATAGTTTTTTTACTTATAGTAGATACACAAATATAAATGACGGTTCATGGTATGCCTTTTAAGTGGAACTTCATCATAACTTCCAATCCAAATTTAAATTTTTTACACTTAATACGAAGTTTGAATCAGTTGCGTTTCAATTAATGGTAGCGCTGTTTACGTGCGTGCTTTTAAAAAAGTGAGATTATTTCGGTAACGGAATGCCAAGAAGCAGGTACCGTCACCATGCAAGAAGTAGCTCACTTGACAGCTGAATTGAAGGACGGTGAACGGTGTCGTCAGAATGGCGTCAGACGTGAACCTGTTCTCTTTATGCATGAACAAAACAATTCAGGGTAGAGTTTTGTTTGTAACAGAAAGGAGACGCTACACAGTAGGAGTTTTATGTGTTCTGGCACTAATGGTTTCGTGAATTGAATATGTAAGGAATTTCTGAACCATATGGCGCGCAGATAACCAAAGGTGTTGGAAATATATTACTTTTATTATTAGTAGTTTTAACCGCAGTGATGATGTAGATGCGTTTGGAACAAAGAGATCGCTGATTGAGTTTTTATTTCGACAACAACACCAATGTGCATCGTATGCTGATGAGTCTAGAAACGTCAATCCGTAATCATAACCGATGCCGGAATGTTTCTTTTTTAGCAAGTTTTAAGGAGATTAGAACAAGCATTAATGAATGATTGGTCGAGTACTCCGGAGTTGGTTAACTATTTACTGCAACGTTATGGCTGAACAAACATAAAAAAGCAAGTTGTTTTCTTAAGCCAACATCGGATTACAAAAAGCAATTGCAAAATGGTGGAAAATAGCCCTCTACTTTTACTAGTTTTCTCGTCTAAGGTGTTTTGACACATTTATATTTGCACTTGCAGATTTTCGTTTCATAGCATAGAACAAAGCTTATTTTGACTCACGACAAAACAACAGGTACAAAAAACCTCATTTTCTTATTCGGTTTCCCATGTGAGACAGTGGCCTTCAAACAAGGCCATGATTCTCTTATAGAAATTCAGCTATAAGATAACTTGCGACTTTGACTTTGACCAAGATCAAGTGTAAACAAATTATCGCCACTTATGTTCAAGTTTGTATAATTCGTTTTAGTATTTATCGAATCAGCTATCATCTCTTAGAATATCTTTGGCTGTATATTGGAAGGGGGCGAATTTAAAAGGCAGCGGTAACATCTGCCTGCTCCGTGTTTACTGGTGGTGGACCGTAGCTGAATACCCAAGAAAATCACGAAAATTTTTAGAACACGATGTAAAAACTTTGTGTTCAAAACTTTCAAAGAGCTTACAATTTTTTTATTGGGTAAACTAAGTATCGTTTTTTTTTCAATGATATTATTACTATTTTTTTTTTAAAGCTCTCTATCAAGGACAGTAGGCGTTTCGCCCACTCATCGCCGCATATCTAGCAATCTTGGTCACGTGACTCGATATTAGCAGCCGTCCCCAGCTTAGGTGAATGGTCGAAAGCTTAGGTTTAACATGTGTTTAGTCAGGGTAACGAGAACAATAAATAGCTTTTTACCAGTTGTACACCTTCACACTTAGCACTTCAAGTGTTTTAGCGTTTTATTCATCCGTCCGATTTGGTAAGTACGGAAAATTTCAGTATCTCCAGTCCCAACTATTGTTAATATATAACTCATGATATCTTTACATTATGTAGATTATTCAACCATGTATGTTATTGCCTTTGATCAAAATAATTTTTTTTCATTACTAATGCTTTTGTGTCCTGTAATACTCTGTTTAGGATCTATTTTAACTTCATTTTGCAATAACCCTGATCCACGCACGGTTTTTTATTTGTTTTCAGGTCACACGTACACTAGTTTTACTAGAGTTTTAGGCATCATTGCTGTTAAAGGCAATAAAGCCGACAGACCATATTTGTCTTTTGTACAAATCATTACGCATAGAACACGAATAGTTGAGTTGTTTTTTGTTGCTCATACACTGCTCCTGGCCCTTGTGAAAGCTTTTCTTTACAGAAGCCTATGACAGGTTTGAACGCGGCTGTAGTTATAGGACAACGGCTTAGAAATCAACAATAAATATTTTTTTCTTTGGTCCATTTACATCACAACAAGATATTCCATGCAGTTGTTGAAAACTTATGTGGAACTTAGTTGGAAATCACTGAACTTTGGCTGAAAGTGTTAGTCTTTTTCAAACCGTCCTTGCGTGCTTATATTTGTCCAAAGGCAAAATGGAATGAAATGGTTCTTTTACCTCGTTGAATAATAAAGAGTCTTTGTTAAACAATACACGTTTGCATTTAGCCTGTGGCAAGTCAGCGAATAACAAAAAGTATAATCTTTTCGCACAGAATCGTTATAAAGTCTAATTTGATTTTCAAGCTTAACACTAAAAGTTTAAAATTCTATGCGGTTTTCGGACACCACATTGAAACTCAATAGTTTTTTTCATTCATAGTTGAGATTTTCATTTGCAAAAATAGATGCCACCCACACGCTCTAGAACAGGGACTTGTGAATGATTTAGATGAGTATCTCGTAGTATGCCTATATTCCGGCTACAATTTGGTGTTTAGCTTCCCAACCTAATATTTTGCTTTGTTTTGTTTTGTAAGCAGCAAAGATGCATCAGTCAGAAGTTATGACAACTTTGCTTTCCGGATATTTTCAGTAGAAATCTTGTTTAGATTTTGCTGTTAAATTGTGTTCCGTTTTATTAACGAATGCACTTAATTGGAACTCGGTCAACCTTACACTGATGAAATGATATTTTGTCCTTTATCTTTTTCGAGTATAAATACGTTTTGGTCACACTATTTATTCTTTCGTTCAGTTAAGACTAACTCGAGATCCACTAAAGGTTAATGAGTTGTACCCCAAACTTAGATATGCATATCAATTGCTTTGTAGTACAGATCTTTATCGATCTCGATTACTACAAGACTTACAGCTCAAGTGTTCTTTTTGTCGCTTCAATGTCTTAATGCATACTACGATGCACGTGTAAGTATAGTTTGTTACGCCAACTTAATGGGTTTCATCTCATCGTTCCTTTGTCTTGATGTGCATGTCCAGTTTTTCTTAAACTGTCTCGGCTCCATTTCATCCAAGCTAACAGCTTTATTGTTCCCGCTGCTACTTCGTTTCTGCCAGTTTATACACGCGTTTTATAAAAAAAACAGGGTCTCGATTGCTCCTAAATTAACGACAAGCTAAGAACAATAACCAGGCCTAAACTTTGATCAGACAACTTTAAGAGCCGGCTCTATTTAATCTTTGAACACAGATTAAGATATGCATTTAAGTCCTTAACAGCAGTTCTAACGCTCTTTTTATTTGGAAACATCAGGAAAAAGAACAAATTAAAAGGAATTGAGGCTGAAATTGCCAATAAGTCTAAGAAACCATGTACGAGCTTTTAAATAGGTGAATACTAATTGAGTGTAACCCAAGGCCATTTTGTATCAACTGGTTGTTAATTAACTCAACGCTGTGTAACTCGGGTTCTTGCGTCCAGTTTCCCTTCGCTAAATTATGATCTCAAAAAAGAGATGAACATTCAAAAATTAGAGTTCTGCGACGCACCTGCGTTGAGGTTAGGGTTGCCTCAGACTTGCTTCATTTTTTCAATTTATAAATAAACTTACTTATTAAAACGAAAAGATGGAGCTCTTGAGAAATATCCCTATCCGCAAGTCATATAGATTCACCGGCGGGATATCGGCAACACGGCAAAACTAGCAGCCGCCGCCTCCCACGGACAGCTGAATGAGAGCATAACCTTTTTGAAGTAAGATCTTTGAAAACAGGCCAAACTAAAGAGTAAACATTGATGTCAGAATGGAAATTTACCAGCAGGGGGTCCTTATTGATAGATTTTCAATGGCTAACTTGAAAAGCTAAATGGATGCCCAACTGTAGACAGAATGATTTTGGCTACAGCAGGAAAGATGCAAATTTAAGATGTTTATGTCTTTTGCGCACAGCAAGATTCCAAACTCGCACACGCGAGCTGGCGGCACCGCAACTCTCAGCCTTTGAAAGATTTGACTTCTTGTGAGTCCAATCTGAGCGTAATAATTCATTCGTCCGCGAGAGTTTTTTTTTCATTTCCCTCTCATCAAAAGTAAGCGGTCGACGGCGGATTAATGAATTAAGTTCAAATAGCGACTTGCTGAAGGTGAGGAAGCAGTTTATTTCAAGCAAGAATTGTATAAAGGCTACAGGTAGGGGATTTAACAAACGCCATTATTTCGTTTTATCGTGCTGTAAAGGTTTTCAAATAGCTTTTTTGTTCAAGAACACGGACATACTTTTCCTGAGGATAATTCCCATTACCGATTACAGCAATTTCATAGAATACAGCCAGAAGCAAAACAGTTATATATATGCCGTATACAAAAGAAGATATTTAAGTCGGAATCTTTGGCAGTTTCTTTCATTTTCCGCTTGATATTTTGTTCGAGTTTGTCCTACTCATGAACCTAAATAATCCCTCTTTTGAGAACAAGTTGTAACGGTTCTTAATTCCGTTCAGTTTTTTTGACTGTTTTTTTTAAGAAAAGCGTCTATTTTGAGGCGAAAACAATTATCAGGTGTTATAAAGAGCCACTTATTCATTGGTGACTCTACTTCCATAAATGGCTGATGTTGCTACAAGCCAGAACAATTTTTCGTATTCATTGAACCTTGCGCTTTTTAAATATTATAAAAGTTTCCTTTTCAAAGTCTCTACTAAGGATCAAAGGATCTTAAAATATCTGCCAAGAGAATAGATTGAGTTTAGTCTTTACAAAGATAGGGGGCTTCTTTTGTTTGGCGTTCACCGAATGTTGGAAAATAAATTTCGTGACTTTGGCAAATTTGTTTTGATCTGCACGTGATAAATGTTTTTGATTTAAATGCAAAATGAAATCACAGTAAATTCTCACGAGACAAATTCCATCATAAACATTTTGCAGTTTTGATTTAATTGAGAATAAAATCAGTTCGATCACCTGTTTCAACCATGGGGTTTTTCTCCATCAACGATGAAATTGATGAAATTTTATTGCTTTGGGGATTATATACGGACCACACGTGCTGGTTGCGCAGGAAAATACTTTGCACTGCTCAAGACTTAAAGCCTCGAGTGAATCTTGATTACGATTCTTGTCAAGAGAATAAAATAAATAAAATTCAATATTCTTAGTACTTTTTTAAACGGAGACACACATTTGACTTTCCGGCTACTTAGAATTTAGATAGATAACAACCATATGCTATTCAAATGAATTCGGCAGTCCATGCAAATTTTCGCTTATACTTGAATTGTTGACATCACACGAGAAATGTTTTTTCCCGAAATAGCAATCATTTCACGCATCCTTCAGTCCACAACTAAACTTGTAACACAGATTAGAATTGATAAATTTCGTTTCACGCGTTCCCGTTTTGTCTTTTTGATTGCTTGTTTGTTGTGTTGAGGCCAAATTCAAGCTCTGTTTTAAAGATTTACTTCCATGTACGTAGATACATATATATGCAAATAAGTCGAAGACAAGCTGTCAGAAACAGTCTTATTTTGATACCATTAAGAGATAGTCCACCTCACACAGTATCAGTCATGGCGATGTGTTGAAAGGAACTGGCGTGAAAAAATCGTAAGAATCGCTTTTGTTGAGAAAGGACTTGGCACTAGCAATTGCTCAGCTCGATGACTGAATTGACACAAAATGAGACAAAACTGACAAAGCTGTAGACATTTCCAATTATACTAATTAATTCGTGGGTATTTTGTTCGTGCCCATTGGCTACTGAGCGGATTTGTTTTCTAATTTCAATTAATATTTGTATATTGAGAATGGTCTGGTCGACAGTTTCAAATTACATTAATGGTCTACACCGGTAGTTGACTGAATAAAATCTTCCAGATGTTAAACCAACTGAGTCTTGGTTCGTTTGGTTCATTCCATCGCTGCTAGTTCTAATATACTCAATGGCACAACAAACGGGGATGGAAAACTTAAACACAGAGGTAAAGTTTTCCTAAGGCTATGCCAGACCTTTTATAAACCTTAAGCGAGCGCTCATCGGGGTTTCAGCCAGTTTGCCCAGCATGGGGGTTTGACCTTTTTCTTCGCCTTCTTTGTGGAATGCAACACTCGGCGGCTCGTATTATGAATTGTTTGTCCGCGACTCTGTTGCTTTCATAGCAAAAACAATCGCTGTCAAAGTCCTAACTACCACACTGAAATCACAGTAGTCAAGAAATTACCGTCACAGCTTTCGATCAAACGAACAATAGGGTTATCTTTTGAACATAATCAGCTATCTGACAGGCAATTATTGACGTGATTGGCGTCTGAGCGAAGCTCCTTAAACCGGGATATTCATGTAGTGTTTGTATATATGTAAAACGCGACCGGAGCTTATGTGAACGAACTGGGCCCAGGGCTAGTCTAAACCAACAGCATTGCTGTGGCAATATTTCTCATATAATAAGCTGTTCTCCACAAAAAAGGTAAGTGTGAAGAAACACGAGATGTGTTGGTGAACCGGAGGGATTATTTCATGTCTCCTCTGTAAGTGTAATCATAGTTCCGAGTGCATATTCAAATCTGATTCCTGTGACCCGAATTGACTGATTAAGTTATCCCCGATGGCAAACGATAAGAGCGCGCGGTTGCGTGTGGTGCTGGATCGATCAGCTAGCAAGCTAACTACACCATATTGCAATGGTCTGCCGCTGAGAGTGTTTAATACCAAGCAGTATTGATCGCCTCATACTTGACTGAACTTGTTTCTCAGCAAGCGCAAAAACCTTTTAGGATTTTGGCAGCAAAACCTGGAATGATTGATGCGATCCTGTTAACGACATATTAATTTGTTAAAATAGACCCAGAAACTAGGCAATAACATTTCGCAGTAATTTGAAGTTGAAATCATGATTTGATATGGTTCGGGTAAATCTTGTTGCCGATAAGTTCTCCTTGGCAAGTTGTAAACTTAGGAACACGTGTGGGGTAGATATGCGAACAGTGAAAGAAGAAACAGACCGTTGTCTTGTTCCAGACTTATACGTAGAAACACGAATCAGTTAATCTCGAATGTTTCAGATTAACAGCTTTGCATTTGATTTAGTATCAACGTGTCGCTAATAAGAATACTCTCAAACTGAGCCGTTGACCGCTTTTGTGAGCGTTCGCCGCTTGATTCCGTACTGTATCAACTTCAACATATGTTCACCATAGTCGCCACAACCGTGACTGTGCCTTAGTTGTCACCTTTCCGCGGCATTTTTGATTCCGAGCGCATGATTCTTTAGAGGATTAGGAACAAAAAACGTTTTTATTGGTGTGAGAATGATTTGGGGCTTTTCTATTTTAGAAGTTAGTCCAGTGCAGCCGGAAGATTTTAAAAAGTTTCCGAGTTCACCTTGTCATCTCTTACGCTCTGGGCTGGCAATCATTCGATTTGCATGTAGTGTTATCATTTTATAAAGACCACCCTCAATTCTAGTGCTTTGGTGAGTGTTGTGGGTCATAGCTGGCTTTTATCATGTGCTCAGTGCCTTTAAAACGTTCGGCCAGATTTTGTAGCAGGTCAACACGATATTTCCCCTCTTTGGTAATATTACTAATAATCTTTGACAACAAAAAGTATCTTGAACATTTTTATGTCTTACTGATTTGTTTTAACATTTTACACTTGGGTTTGATTTTGTTATTAATAACTTAAGTTTTTTTTCAAATGTCTTTCAGCCGCTGCATATGTTGTCGCGTTCTTGTTGACAACCGCGAGTTTTAGAAACTGCCTTCAACAGTTTGAAATACCACCCGGCAAAGATATGGCTTCCCAAACTACACTGATCGCGTCGATTGTGGTTTTGTTTCTGGCTAGTCACGTTTCCTCTAAAGGTAAGTTCATTTCTCTGTTTATTCTCGTGATAATCCTTTCTTTTGAAATGTTTTGATTTCGTATGCAAATTTCAACCGTTGGTTTTAGAGTTGTTTATAGTTCTAAAGTTTAGTAAATTCCACAGTTGGACACTTTTACAAGTGACGACAATCAGCTCAACAGGAAACTCTTTTATCATCTGCTATTCATCGGAATTCTTCATTTGCCATTCTCTTTGTAAGCAATCCGATCACCACAAGTAATAAGTTACATCCATTATGTGGCAAAATGTCAGTTCAGTCTTCTAATGTTTATGTCAGAAAAAACAAAAATAGCTCAAACAATCAAAAAGCCCTCAACTTAAAAACCTAACGGTTTCTTTTTTTGTAAAAAATGCTCTTTGAATCTAGTCAGCAGTAATTCGAGCTTACTTATCTGCCGTTCCGATCGTATTTAATTTTTCGCTTTCAAAACGTTAGATTTTTAATTGTTTTGAAGTGTTGAGTCAACGGGAACTCTGTCCCAACTGAAGTTTGGCTAATAATAGTTGTATGGACTATTAATAGCCCGATTAAGACCTAAATCCCTTGTTCACCAAAGATCTTCATTAATGAAAGTGAAAAGAGATAAATGCTTGATAAACCAGTCAACAGATCTCAATGAAGATCTTTCTTTGAACTGCCAGCAAGTTCATGTGCGCATGTCACTCCCAAGTTTTCTCTTTTTATTTTCTTTCCCAAATGCCAGCCTGTTTAGAGTGAGTGTTTATGTGATCCAATTAACACGTTAACTCTCAGGGACCCAAACTGAAAACAACAGGAACCTAATATATCGCCACTAAAGCTTTTTCACTCACTTGACCAAATACCCTTTGGTGTGCGGTATGAATTCTTTTGGTTTCAATTGGCAGATCTTGCGTCGTTTTAAAACCCGCATAGTATCTCGGAAACTGCCTCGCAACCTCACTGAGACGGGTGCAATACAGCTTTTGCAAGTAACATAAATGTCTATCAAGACTCTTTATTCCCTGCTTTAAACATTCCCTTTCTAACTTCTTTGGTGGAATTACGCATAAATCTTCTGTTTTAAAAAAGCGTTTTTGGAAATAGAAGACGTGACATATCCCTTGAAAAACACAAGTACTCATTTCCGATTTAAAACACCACAACGTTTCGGCGCGCTTTCCCTTGCGTGGGACATGTACAGAAAGGTTAAGCAATTTTAGCATCCGACATTAGTTTTCCCACAATTATTTTGTTGAAGTTATTTTGTAATTATCAGTGTAAGGAGATAAAGAACCAGGTTCGACAAAAGCTGGTCCATCTGGTGAGCAAGAGCGTACAAGAGCTAGTTCGAGAGTGCGTTGCTCGGCTGTCAACACTTTAAAACAACGCTGATTGGCAGTGCGTTTAAAACTCCCATTCTGCAAAAGGAACTTTAAATTTGAAGCAAGCCAGTGTTTTGAAAAAGTTCTTGAGCATGTTGCAATGTTTAAACGATAAACTAAAATCTATGAACAAGATGATGTAAACAGCGCTCCAAGAAGCATAAGTCATCTGCGGTTTTCTGTGTTATGTCATTAGAAAATGTTTTGGTTGTTGAAAAGTGCCGCGATCGTGTCGGTCGCATTTGTCTCGCCTTTTTATCAGAACTTTTGGTTTTGAACTTAATTAGGATAGGAAAGAGCTAGGAAAGAGGAAGAGCTATGAATTTTTGAAATTAGCAAAATTTCGCAACCCACAAAGTCAGTTTAAATTTCTACAAACCGTTTGGCATTACTGAACATTGTTTTTCCACTTGACACTCATTTTTGTATCTTTCAAGTCGAAGTAAGACTAAGAGTTAAAATCAATTAATAACTATGGTCTGTTAAAAAATTAACGAGTCAAGCATTTCTTTTTTAATTACCTGAACCACAAAATGTTGTTGTGAATTCCCGATGAAATTACAGTATCATTTGAACTATTTCAACGCATATGTTTGATTGTAACCGATGCGACATTGTTTTTAATTACTTCAACACAGCATGGATTTGACGTAAATGAAAAACCTTACTCATTAGATCGCCCTGTTTGTTTATGAAACCATTTTTGTAACATCTGTGTTGTTGAAAGTTTGTTATTTTGAGAACCATAGACAGAAAACACCTCTGGTTGAGGTTTGCCTCAATGTTTCCAAAATTTTAACTTTTTCATCTCCAACTCATACAACAAATGATGTGATCTCACAACTAAGATTCGTGTATTTCATGTGATCAGTTTGGGAGAATTTTACTTTTAATCCTTTCAGCCCCAAACTCGACTAGTTAATTCTCCTTACTAGGATTCTCGATTTTTTCCAATAACAGTTTAGGAGAATTTTGTTGTGCTTCTTCTTCACTTGTTCTTGTCGTGTTTGATTGTTAAGGCCTGCTCTACTTAAGTCTGAAATGGGTGCGTGCTGTATATTTGTTAAACGATATGATTCAATATCCCCAGCTTACGATTTCATACGTCACTGTATTTTAAGACTAAGTTAGTACCGGTCAGCGAGTAGTGACAGCCTCTGTGTGTCGCTCCTGTTGTCCGCGACACGATCCAAAGTTGTGATATAGCTTTCATTAAGCGCAAAGGTCATTTACTAATCTGGCTGATTGATATTTTGCATCTTCCCAAGTGCTGTATTATCGACTTTTTGTCAATCCAACTACCAGACAGATCGAATATAATCAGACGAATAAAGTAAACGATTAGAAAGAGGTAGACAAATGTTTCATATGGTGAGAAAATGCGATAACTCATCATCCCTGGTAATGCGTTTCAAGTGCTAGCCAAAGAAAGAAAATGGGCTTATAAAGAGAAAAAGAAAAACTCAACTGGACTCACGACCTCAAAACTATCACTCAAAAGGAAGATTCATTAAATGAGTTGTACAACATTTTTTATAATAGCATTTGTTCATCACAAAATGAGTATTCGGTAAAAAAATTCGTTTATGTCGTATATAGCACTTTCCTCTGAAACGCGGGAAGTTTTTGTTCAGATATTAGATCATTTCTAAACTCCAGAGAACAATGTCTTCAGTAATGCACGTAATATTACGAGTGTTGCTCTAGCTTTCATTAACCTAAACCGCTGTCACTGAGTAAAATGATTGATTGTGTTTTAATTTCGCTTCAAGTTTCATCTGCCTCCAATCGAAGGCGTCGTTCTCTTAGTTCAATTCAAGTTTCGATTCTTCAGGAGAACCGACAAAGCCACTCTGCATACATATCTACCAAGAGCGCTTTAGAAAGTTTCTCCAAAGTATGTAAGTGCCTGAAAGAAAATTTAAAAACACATTATACGAATTCTTTCCCGTGCGTGATATTTTTAGTCGTGTATTTTTTCTATGCTGTGTAAGTGCGTGAATAGGGCGGGCAGATTGTTGTGGTTTCGATAAAGATTCAGAGGTGTTGCGCCAGCTAACCGACTTCCGGTTATTTTTCTTGGACGTTAGTCAAGGGAAGATATTATGACACTAATGCGGTGATTATAAAAAGAAAAACAATATCATATCTTTCGAAACAGGAATAATTAACCCGTTGAGCAGAATTTTGTGCTAAGAAGCCATATCACTGTAGCAAATACAAGGAAGTCCTTGTGCACTCGAGGTAGAAGATTACGTTATCGTTTTAGTTTTGCGGACAATCTTCCCGCTTCCCCTTCAACAGGAATCTTTTGATCGTTAAAACGTCAACGTGTTTCGAAACTTTACAAGTATCAGCTCAATAGTTCACACCTAGTGTGAGTTAATTCGCAAATACTAAGTGGAAAAACCAGAACAACGAAGTGCTTTCATACAATACTGTAGGTACCCTATCAGGGTAGTCCTGTAGCTATCTCATGAAAATGTACATTGTAGTTATAGAGGAGTTAGCACCTTCTGGGGTTGTTTTAGAATGATATTGCAGTAAAACATAATTATATTGTGTGCCCTTTTTGGGTACTGGCACGGGGGGGGGTGCACTTCGACTTCGACTTCTTACTGACCTTCAACTTTTAGCTTGGCATTCAATTCTTTGTTGTAGTAATTTAATTTCAACTCAAGGGTTCATTCGGTCATCAAAAGAAATAAGAAGTCGTGGAATTTTCAATTGCATTTTTAAAGCCTGGAATAGTCTTGGAATTTCAAATTGCATTTCCCAGGCCTGGAAAAGTCATAGAATTTTATTTTTCCTTGAGTTATGGTTTTTGATCAATAATATTAGGGGCTCAAATATGCAGAGAAAATGCTGATAACACACGTTTGGCATTGAAAAATTGCAGTTTATCTACAGAGAAATGACTAAAGATCAAAAGCAAAGAGAGAGTCAACTACGACGTTTGCGGGGTCAGAAAAAGATTTATCATTCTTGATATTTCAGTTTTCTAATGTGAAATAAGATTTGACTCAGAACCATCCCTCCCCTCTCCATAATCCCTAGTCCCTAGTTATTGCACCTAACCTATGGTATCCCAGTTCCCTTAGTTTTACTTCGTGATGTAGAAATAATAGATTTTTTTTTCGGACTTTTGAATCATATCGTCTTAGACATTAAGAGCTCTACACAAGACAGCAAAGTCCTGCAGAGTCTTAGTGTTGTGTATTAGGTTCAAATTATATTTATTTTCTTAATTATTTTTGTAATTTTGTTATGCCGCATCTGAACTACTACATCCGACTAGTTCTTATCACAATAGTTCTGTGTAGTTCAATGTTATCAGCATAGTTAGTAATATTGTTTATCTTCTTAAGCTGTGCGCTGAGGGTCTAACCACATTAGAAAACATCCTGTCTTATCGCTAACTTGAATCGTCTTTGGCACTGTTATCTTCACAGACTAAATATTTATGGTATACTTATGTAAATATTTTTGTTCCATCGCCTTCTTGGTATCCGTTTCACCAACTAGATTTTTACGATACAGACATCATGCCAATAACAATAGCTTAGTTGTCTTTTTAGTGTTGAAGAGAAGTATCAAAGTCATTACACTTCAAAACCATTTTCTCTGGCCATTATTTTAGTCTCTTGTTAGATCAGAGTTCCATGATCTTCTCGGTATCCGTTTCACCGACCAGATTTTACGGCACAGACACCATGCAAATAACAATATAGCTTACAAGTCTTTTCAGTGTTAAAAAGAAGTATTGTAGTAATTACACTTCAAAACGATTTCGTTCAGTCTGTATATTACACGTTCTTCTTGGTATCCGTTTCACCAACCAGATTTTACGACACAGATACCATGCCAATAACAATATAACTTTTAAGTCTTTTCAGTGTTGAAAAGAAGTACGGTAGTGATTACACTTCGAAACGATTTCGTTTAGTCTGTATTTTAGTCTTCTTGTCAGAGTATCATGGTCTTCTTTTTATCTGTTTCACCAAAATCAGATTTCTTACGACACAGACACCATGCCAATAATCATTGCTTACAAGTCTTTTCAGTTGAAAGTAATTGTTGCAGCTATTTTACTTCAAAACGATTTCGTTTACCTTGTATTTTGATCTCTGGTTATAACAGAGTTTCGAGTGTTCAGTTTAGGAGAGTAACAAAAATAATTTTTTTGGAAAGTCCCAGAAAGTCAGCCTATGGAGCTGCAAATGTGATCATAGTTAACCTCATCCCTTTGCAATTCTGTACTAAACAAGAAATATAGCGAAGTTTGTTTGTGGTACTTGCAATTTGTTCGACACAGATTACGTTATGTTCTGACGGCATACTAGGAATGAACTTCCGATGGAGAACAGAGTGTGCTCTGACCATATTATTCCAATTAGATAAAGCAGGAAAGAACAAAAAGCAAAGCAGTTAATCTCATGGATTTATTTTGGCAGAACGCATTGCATCAGTACCTAAAGAAAATCAAATACGGCTGTTTGAGGGTCACTGGTTTATTTTTCAAAGCCTTTTTTCAATTGGTGTGATAGCCTAACTAAGACCCCACACTTTAATTGATATTGCTCATCCTTGCAGTAAGATAAATTTGCCGGTGCCGTAATATTTGTTACAGTGAATTTAAGAACTTCAGCATTTTTAAAGGATGTGGAAGTTTACGGTCAGAAGGAAAATTGCGTTTTAGAAAGCTTTAGTCAAACAATTAAACTTAGCAGTAAAAATATTTCGTGTTTGTTCGGTCAGCCTAAAAAAGTACCTTTATTCTTTTTAGCCCATGTTAATTTATCACGTTTTAACTCAAAATTGTTCGGCTTGAGTTGCGTTCGACCTTTGTTTTACCTTTTTTTCTGCAACTGAAAATCGTATTTGGCGGTTCAAAAGTGGTTCCTGACCGCGCGCGGCTACGACTTATTAAACTGGGAAAGCTGAAAGCAATGGCGGACCAGGTAAAGAAGAAAGCGAAGATAGGTGTTGGCTATTGTTAATTGTAAAACAAAATGCATACACACCGGCTGTATCAATGTACTATTTCCCGAAAAATACAGTTTACTACGCAATCTTGCCCTAGACTTCCTACTTTATGAGAACTACTTTTGTAACAGACTTGTCTCTCTTTCGGAGACGAAAATATCGCATTTCAAGTTATATTTGCAGTCTTTTCATTCTAATCCCATTTTAAGACATGATAAGCTGCAAAATTATGAAACAACAAGTTTCGTTTCATAGGTACTTTAACGTTCGTCCTGTACAGGCCTTGACTAATTCCTTTTCCGTGCCTACTACTGGTCCAAATGACCTGAACATGCACTAATCTCCCGGTTTCAGAAGTGATAAGAACATTAATTCTTTTCTGATTAATAGTGGTATAGAGGATATTACAAAGCCGCATGGGGATACCAATTTTATCTCCGCTTGCATGGTTGCCTTGGCAATTCTGATTTGAAAGAAAATCGGGCCTGGAATGGAATGAACGGTGGAACATTCTTTGAGCCTGATTTTGCGAGAAGCATACCCAAAAATTTTGATTTTTTCAGCGTGAAAAGGGCTTGCTTGCGGGGATAAACTCCTTGTTTCTTCAGCGATTTGACTCTTAAGCGCCTTAAATGCTTTTCAACCGTTAAAAGGACCTTAAGAAATGAATTACGTGGTTTTGCTAATTCTAGGGGTTTAGGTTAAAACCGCTCAATTGCTGGCTACTTTAGCTAAATATTTCACAAAACAAGTTACGAAATTGATTTGTTTTAAAACCAACTCATAGTTCTTTTTTGACAAGAAAGGTTACCATTATGAAATTCAATTCTTTGATTTTAAAGTGTTCCGACATTAATTATTTCAAGATCTTTTTCTCGACCATTCCTTTTCACATCTCTTAAAAAAAAAATCCGATGTACTTAGTTTCATTGTTTTTTCAAATTGGCAAATATAGTTAGATTTTGTACGTTGTTTGGTTTTTAAGAATTCGAGAAGGAATGTAAATCGAGTTATGATTTTCAATCTTTTCCCCCAAAAGAAATTAACACGAAGTTGAGTTCTCTGTTTATTTTGCCATACGTAATCCGTTGAGAATCATCTCTCTAGCAAGCACGCAAGAGGAGTAACAATGCTGTCGAAAGACACTTTAAGCCGTCTGTCGGCTGTTTTCTTTTATGCTACTTTTTGTCGTGACCCGATCTTGATCCGTATGAAAATTACATTTACCACAAATCCTGAAGCTTTTCCTTTTAGTTCAGGGTCGCTGTTAGCTCGAAGTTAAAAGCTTTCGAAAGCTAACTTTGAATGGAAATGTTCATTTTTATGAAAAACATATCCCAATTTCAATACTCATTATACCTCGTAAGTACAATTCAGTGTTGCGTGCAAACATGCAAGTATCCTTTCTTGAAACTGCTTAAGGGTTTTCTTTGAAATGATCCACCGGAAATGGGGACAAATTTGAATCAAATCTGTTGAATGCCCGTATTCTTTCCGTCAGTTCGAATATGTTGAAAACTAAATAACATTAGTAAATTATAATGAAACATTGCACATTGTTTAAGGGGTTATGGCACAAAAATATCCTCAGCGTTCATGGGGCATTGAGATTTGCCGGTGGTAAATTCACACATGCATCGTTTTCATAAGGAACAAGTAACACAACAATGGAGCCAAAATTTTCCCTGTTTTCTTTTCTACTTCAAATTTTCTTGGGAGAGCAAGTTATGATGACAAGAATGTGTTTCTAAAATGAGAGCAATAAGCTGCTGCTTATGGCTAGTGAAAACCAAGAAGGTGAAAGATTATTGGATTAAAACAACGTCTATAAATTACCCAGCATTTTGTTGAAATACAATACGTCTTCAACCTATATTTGAACCTAGTTAGTGATAGGAAATTTCTCGATCATTCTAATGCTTTTTTTATCATTAAGGATACCATGTAGGTAGAATGGGCACCATGTAGGTAGAATCGATTGTTCAACAAAACCGAAATGCGTAGCGCTAAATACTTCGGAAACAATTTCGAATGAAAATTTGTGTCATTCAGAGAAAGTGCGCTCGCATATAAATTGTGTCTAAGTTGTATAAATTGTCTAAGAACAAATGCAACTTTTCTTGCGTAAGGATTAAACGTTGATGATACATATCGTTACTAAAACATGCACTAAGGCTTCCAAGATTTTGCCTTTGGTAGCCAGAAACAAGTTGATTTCGAGCCCTGATTTCCTTTTTTTTTCGAAGTATCTCCCTATCCCCCCACCTACTTCCCTTCCCTCCATCCCCCCCCCCCTCCCCTCCAAAAATCCTTCAAGCCTTGATTTAAGATGAAAAATTCTCCCTCTATTTAGTTACCTTTAACAACGAGGATTGCAATATCGATGACGACGGTTTATAAAAACGTAGTGGTGAGAATTTTCAAGTTGAGCTTTTAACTCTATGTTTTCAAGACGAGTTGGACAGCACTAAATTCCAACGTGCAGCTATTGTATTCACTATTGTTTTCTGCCGTCGTCGCATTTCTGTTCTCGTTGCTTAAGTCCCCGGATGGTTTATGGTGGTAAACTTATAAGTTCTAATGCTTGTGTTTTAGGAAAACCTCCGAGACTAATTGTCAAACCAAAGCGACTGTATGAAGTGGAGGTCGGGAAGAAAGTGCGAATTAAGTGTTCCTTCACGGGAGTCAACGATCCCCACGGAAACAGGACCTTGGTGGCCTGGCTAAACAAGGATGGCTGGATCCAACGGAGAAAACGATACAAAATTAAAAAGAAGGGTTTGAGAATTTCCAATGCGAAGCTTGAGGATAGCGGAATATACATGTGCGTCGGCGCCAACAGTAATGGAAGAGTTAACGCTACGACAACACTGATAGTTAAAAAAAGTATAACAGGTACAACGCGGGTTCTTCTTCTCTCCCGAAAAGATAATCAACCCCACTTACACTAATGTCACTCGAGCTATCTCAGAATAATCCCGGTGAATCATTTGAGCTATCTCAGAATAATCCCGGTGAATTATCTCAAATTTGTAAACTGAACGCACATTAATTTCAGGAGTAAGAGTAATTAGCCGAGTGATCTGGGAGTACTCCAGAAGATAGCTCGTGCTAGTGTAAATGGGGTCAACGTCTCTCTACTAATAATAAAAGCATTTATTTATACTCGGTAAGAAGATAGAATGAAGGCCGCTGTACAGCTGTGGGTCAACATCGAATCTAAGAATTTAACGGACCGTAGTCGCTTAAATATCCCCCCCCCCCCCCACCTCAATTCCAACTGACAAAGGCGAAGGTGCTAGAACACGAAGTTTATGTTGTCAAAATGGTATTTTGTCTACAATTGTATCTTTTTTCAGTTTTGAAATGCTGCTGATTATAACGCCGGAAAGAGTCAATAGTCGCTGCAAAATCTATTTGGCCAGTATCCTGATTTCACGATGTGTTTCTGTCTTTGACTGTTAGCAATCTTCGAATAAGCGCCCCGACCCCCTCCCCCAGTCGCCTTTTAAAGCGTTCTAATGAATAATTAGCCTTTTGACAAACCGTGTGACAAACTATGTAACTACTGTATCGTCTAACTATTAGTCTGTTATGCCTAACTTTGTCTACCTACTGTACCTACACATCTAACTATATAACTAATACGAATATATAAAAACGTCCTTTGTCCCATAATCTGGTTAAAAAGTAAAGAACTAAGTTGAGTTGTTTTGAATACACATGTTTGGCGAGTGTGCTGGAAGTGAAAAAAACCTTTATGTCTTTCTACTTCTGAAATGTTGCACAAAGTGCTGGTAAGGAGACAGCCAGTTAAAAGGACACTAAGGCCTCACGGGTCAGAAGGAACTAAGCCTGTACTGAACCCTTAAAAGATATTTTTCAGCCCTAGTGTCAGCAGCCGTGGACAGCTATTTTGGCATCAGCACGGCATAGCAAACAAACCGGCTCAAATTCCCACTGAATATGTACAAAATTGTAAGAACAGTGATTGTGGGGCCTGGCTGATGACGTAAAATCTGAAATGTTGCGCAAACTGCTGGTAAGGAGACAGCCAGTTAAAAGGGTACCAAGGCCTCACGGGTCAGAAGGACTAAGCCTGTACTGAACCCTTAACTTTCTACTTCGTTTGGTTTTAAATTGCCCTGGAGTGAAACCATCTCGAAAAACATGAAAACAGCCTGGAAAATCCTGGATTTTTGAAATTCTAAAGGTGTACGAACCCTGAGTTTGGTAAGAAAGTAAGGATTTTGAGTTGTTCTGTTACCAGCTTTATTAATCGATTGCTACTAGATTGTTGGTTTTGAGATCTTAATATTTTTTCTTGCAGGAAAGCCTACTCGCCCCTTAACGACAAAAGTCAGCTCTGACAAAACTCGCGTTAAAACTCGTCCCGCGACCAGTACTTCGGTCTACTCAATATGGAAAGGTAAAAGTTTAAAACACTCAGCGGCGCAGTGGCCGAGCGGTTAGCATGTTTGACTCGTAATCCTAGGGTCGCGAGTTCGAGCCGCGGTCAGACCACTGTGTTGTGTCCTTGAACAAGACACTTTACTTGACTTAATCTCAGTCGACTCAGCTGTACATTTGAGTACCAGTTCTACTGGGGGCTAAACTGCGATGGATTAGTGTCCTGTCCAGGGATATCAAAGACTCTCGTCGGCTTAGCACTAAAGAAACCGGGGATAAGCGCCGGCACTATGAGCCACTTAGGCTCGAGAAAGGAATTAGCCTTAGCGTACAACACTTATAACTTTATTTTTTTATTTACCGCTATAAACAGCTTTTCACGGCTGCTAACACCCAGGCTCAAATTAATTCTAGGGTGTCAGTACAGGCTTTAGCCGGTTCCCTTAGACCCATGGGGCCTTGGTGCTGTTTTACTGGCTTCACGTACTGGCTTCACGTACTGGCTTCACGTATGTGCAACACTGCCGATTTAGCTTTAGATAGAATAACTCAATCTTGCGGGAGTAACAGTCTCTTATGCGACTCTTCAGTTACATCTAGCCTTACTGCCTCTTGAATTCTTCCAGGGAGGCCGGGGCAACCGCCAAGGTTTTTGATTGATTCTCCAAAACATGAAATTAAAATCAGCCAGGAGAGCGGTAAGTCAGTGAAGCTTAAATGTAAAGCAACTGGAAAGCCGGCTCCAAGGATCACGTGGTATAAAAATAACAAGAAACTCGGTCGGTCCCACCAGCATTTGACCGGGAGAGGCTGGACACTGGCTTTTGACCATTTGTTAACGAAGGACGCGGGAAAATATACTTGCAGAGTAAGGAACAAGTCTGGAACCATTAGCCGCATCTTCTATCTCAAAGTAACACGTGAGTACAAATGTTCTTCTTTACTATCCTGACTTACTAAAGCCTTATTTACACGGCACAAACTAACCCGGGCTCGACCTAACTTTGTTCACACTGAAAAATACCAAAGACGCGTGTAAACACAAACCTGGGACGAACCTGGGTTAATTTTACACACGCATACCCAGTTTCACTAACAACAAAGCATCACGCATGTGCAAAATCAATACTAACCCGGGTTCGACCCAGGTTGATGTTTACACGTATTTTTTCCAAACTAACCCGGGTCGAACCCACCTCTGGAGATGGGTTAGTTTTAACCCGAGTCGAACCCGAATTAGTTCGTGCCCTGTAAACAGGACTTTACAAACTCTTCACGCTAGCTAAAACAAAGAAAAAATAAATTCAATTTTTGCCTTTGCTCTGTGTTTAAACTATCCGATTTTCTTTAGCTTCTTTGATTTAATTTCAGAATAGTAATTGATTACTGTTCAATATCAATTTACATGTGTTGATAATATTCTAATTTTTAAGATGGATGACCATATATAGTGGGTAGATGTAAAGTATTGCAGTAGGCAATTGGTTTTTCATTTCATCTTGTTCCCTTACAGGAAACGACAAAAGAAAAGAACCCATATTTCAGAAAGGTTCGCTTCGCAACACGACAGTGACCGAAGGCGAGAATGCTACATTTGTCTGTAAAGTGCTCAGCACCAACGAACCGGCGCACGTGTCGTGGCTTAAAGTCAACTTGAATTTTTCTGCCGCCCATTCCCTAACCAACCATTCACGAGCAGGCGACTATCAGTTGATAACACAAAACAACCACACTCACCGGCAGAAGTTGTTAACCGGCAAGCCGGTAACTTTGCCAGGTTCGAAAAAGGTAACGTTTTCCGAGAGGAGTTGAACTTAGATACCTATTATAACAACTTGTTGTGGAGAATACTGTCCAGCTGTAAACCTTTTTATTAACGATTGACATGGAAGTAAGATGAATCTTTTGTCTACAAATTGAAACTTGTTGACGAAAACTTCTTTCCCCCTTTTAAAATCTCCAAATAACATTTTGCCCGTTGATTTTTTGCAATATCGATCGATCTTTAACTAACTGCTACCACAGGTAGAGAAAATACTGTTCAGCTGTAAACCTTTTTATTAACGATTGACACGGAAGTAAGGTCGTTGACGATAACTTCTTTCTCACTTTCAAAATATCCAAGTAACATTTTGCCTTTTAAATGTTTGCAAAATCGATCGATCTTTAATGTCTTAATTCTTGACTGTAAGATTTGTGAGCTTTTCCAAACCAGATATCAGTCCTTCCCGTAGAGAGTTTGAAAACGTAATGTCAACAACTGAAATATGAGAAAAGCACGTGGCAACCTTTTCATCTTAAAATTGTTTTGTTTGACCAGTTCCTATTTTCTTCTTACCGCCTGTATTGTTCGTGTGAGCTGTGTTAGGAGAAGGTAAATGATAATCAACTTGCTGGGACTGACCTAAACATTTTTCCTTCTCTAGCTGACTTTTACCAACCGATTGGTGCTACTGCACGTGACGAAAGAAGATGAAGGAAGATATACATGCACTGTGGGAGATAAGGAGGGTGGTTTCCAGTCCACTCACGCCTTTCTCGTTGTCAAACGCAAACGTAAGCTTTATTTGAATTTATAGTTTTCTTATTTCAAACATGAAGCGAACGTTTAACTTCTATTAGAAGCTGCTTGTGTAAACTGATCGTACCAATTTATTTTATTTCTGCAAAACCTTCAGTAAGTTCCATATGCAAGGCATATCGAGTGTTTAACACTAGCTGAGTCACCGGCGCTAAAACTATGTGTTTTGGTGTAGCCTTTCAACGCTATTAGCATGCTAAGACTAAAGTGCTATACTCGGCTTATCTCTGTCAATCCGGGGAGGAAGGTAAAAACGGACTAATATATGCCCGATTTGCGGGGGGAGAGGGGGGAGCATAAGGCGGTGAGGCCATAGAGACTGATTAGGGTTTCTGAAATGTTCGACCCTGGAGCGATACAAAGAGTCGAAGGAGCTCGAACTACTTACGAAAACGACCCTCCCTCCCTTCCTGTCAGTAACAATTTAAATGTTAAATGCTGATTTTTCCTTTTTCAACAGGCCTTCCTTTGCAGACTTCAAGAGGAGATGTTGTCAAATCACGCAAGAAAAATCTTGAAGTCAGCGAAGAAATCCCAATGGCCGCGTTCATTGGTGTTCCTCTTGCAGTGGCGGCCGTGCTTATTGCTTCTATCGTGTGGTGCTTTGCACATACCCGGAAATTCAAAGGAAAGTGTTCAAATCAAACGCCCGCGCCCACGCCAGACTTAAAACTCTCTCTAGAGATGAAGAACGTGTGAGAAACGAAAAGAACAAGAACTAGACAGCTCCATCTGGTGAATAGTCGAGGTCACGCATTTGCAAAAGGTTGTCACCGCTGCAGCGCTGTAAAGCACCCTGGGACACTCAGTGTAAACCCCATGGGTTCAAGTTCTGAGTCGGCTCACCACTAAAGTGACCAACAGTCGCTAATATCTGCGGTGAATGAGATCGAGTCGCAAGACACGAAGATAGTAAAACGACATCGTGTCGTGTGACACCGTCACAAAACAGGCACAGGTCCCATCCGTGCTCTGGTGGATATTTTCCATAAGTAGTCTAGACAGACAATATAACATGAGAATTTCAAGACAATCGTCTGGATTAGATTTCATTCGATAGTCAATGGACTATATCCTACTTAAAGTGTCCCCATACTTTGGCACAAAAACCAACTTCTGCTCGTTCCATAGTAACCGAATATATTTGACCAAAAGAAGCAACACACTCTTCCATACTGTTGGGTCTAAAGGAAACGGACCTTTTTATGTTTTAGGCTTTGAAAACCGTTATAAAAATGAGTTTCTGTGTTCGTCCTAAATTCACTTTATCACAAACTGAAAGATTTAAAAAAAAACACGAACAGAAAACAAAGTTATCATTTGCATTTTCTTTTTTATTATGTAAATAGTATATAGTGTATATATACATATGTATAGATAAATAATGGTCTTTTTGCCCCGACTTTATTTCCAGACGCAATGCATTTTGGCAACAGCCATGTTCATTGGTATTTTACATAATTTAAAGCTTGAATTGCTGACTCTATTTATAACTTCGTCAATTCATCGATTACTGTCTATTTTGTTTACGTACAGTGCCAAATAGTAGGTGAACTTGAACTAGGGAGACTTAATAAGGGTGTGATTGCTAGAAATGCAAAAACCCGCTTTATATAATGCCATAAACAATGTTTGCACATAGAAAATCGGGCACTGAATGTGCGGTTTTTTTCAGAGCACTTGACTGTATACTTTCTGGTTGGGTTCTACAATGACTCGTCCCTCATGGGGGACGGGGGGGGAGAGTCCACTCATGCTTTCCTGTCATTGTTTGTTTCTTGAATTGCTCAGCAGTAGCTGTGGATGATCGTCAATTTCAAAATTGTGAGAACATTTTTTGTAAAACGTCCTAAACACTCATTTTCTGCAGAAAAAAATATTAGAAACAATTATATCATTAATTTCTAAAGGTTGTTTTACTTAAAAAAATGTGTACTCAACGAAGTGGAACTTTATACCTGCATTGGTTTTCATTTTAATAGCACAAACTAAGTCAAAACCGAGAATAAAAGCCGTTTGGCACTCGTTTGCCAAGATCCAGGTCACCGGTATGTCGAGTAAACACCGTACAAACTGCATATCAAATGAATTCAAAATAAAGTTCTACAAGAACAGATCTTACTTAAACCAATTTATATTTGCAGTTACGTCTTATTCGCTCAACTTAAAATTGATTCATTCACAGTCTTTACAGCAACCTTATTCCTAGAGCCCTGGCTTAAAGGAACGTGGGCACTGGAAACGAGATCGCTTCTCAGTACTTAGTGGTGGGTCACACCGCACATGCGCACTCTAGCACACCTCGGTTACCGCCTGTATTGTTCCTAATTATTTATTCTTCTCATCATCATCGTTATATCATCTTGATTAAGTTGGTAAAACGTGGGCGCATCACGACAACTAATAACTAGTATCTTACGATAATTGCTAAAAAAATATTAAGTTATTATTGTTATTATTATGATTATTACTATTATTATGGTTATCATTGTAATTGTTATGTGGCCGTATATACTTCTGTATGCTCGGATGCATAAAAACTGTGGTTAGTCAGTGAACCGTGGCTAACATCAGCAACGGCTAAAACTTATACAGTTTTAGTAGAAATTTACGTGCAATATTTTGAACTACATTTGAAATATGTACCAACACTTCAAGTAACGCTTTTTCTAAAATTACATGTACTAAAACAGTACTAGCTTAAACGTTGTTGCCAATTTGAATAGAAGTTAAAAGTTCAGCTTGAAATACCTTGCTATGTGAAGGGGGCTTCTTAAAACGGCCTTTTGCATCTGTAAGAGAATGGCTTTTCTTCCTGATACCGACTAGAGCTTTGGTGTTCTTCTCAACTTCTCGCGAATACCCTCCAAGAACGTCAATACTGATGTTGCACTGTACAACTTTGTGTCCGGGAAACCTATTTCTTAGCTCCCGACGCAGTTGGGTGTATTTCGCGGTCTTAATGTTGCCCATGTCTTCTCTATTCTCTATCAACGGGCAACTCATCTCAATAACTGAGATCTTCTTTTTGTTCTTGTCAATGATTGTGACATCGATTCTACTGGAATGGACGAGGGTTGTATCAGCGTACAGAAAGACGTCCCGACAGGCGATTACTTTTTCGTACAACGGTTTAGGTTTTGTTTGTGAATACCATGGCTCTACTTTGGCAAAAAGATCTAGGGTTCTTAACATTTCAAAAAATAATATCTTGAGGGCGCTGTTGTGTCTCTGTACATATTTTGTCTGTGCCAAAGCGCTGTAGCCGGATAGAACATGTTGCACGCTTTGTAGTGATCTGGGTTTTCCAAATAGGCGACAGCTTTCATCAGTGACTTGGGTTTTAGACAAGTTTTCCGGTTGTAGTATACCCTAATGAGTAATAGCTGCTGGTAAAGCTCTCGTAGTCCCACTATCGTATGAGTTTGCGCGTTTTTCCAGGACGTGAGCCAAGTAAAGCAATTTTCTAAATTTGTCTTCTCGTCTTCCCATCTGTTCTTTATCAGTTTTCCTTGCCACCTTTCTACTAACACCGTTGATTGGATTTCTCGCTGGCGGGCTTTGTTGATAACCTGCTTTGCCTCAGAAGCTTCACTTTCACTACCATCAGCTATTACTGCCGAATTGGGGAATGGTAACTGCAGCTGTATACCCAACTGGGTGGTGGTGGTGGTGGTGGTGGTGAGGTGGTGATGGTATGGTGGTGGTAAGGTGGTGATGGTGGTGGTGGTGGTATGTTGGTGTCCCCATCTTAGACGTTTAAAAACCTTAAGAAAAACGAATTGATCCGAAACTTTGTTTATTTCTGATAAGTTTTAACCAAATAAAACTCATTCCGGGCAACGGAAAGCACCAGGATTTTCCATTCAAAGTTGGTTGCTACGTCAGCCATGTTGGTCGTCATATTGGAGAACACGATGTTCTTCGTATCAGCAATTGTCTGTATTGCCACGCAGAACGCGGGTAGAATTCGCGACCTCTGACAGAGGCCCGTATACACGACAATGGTGGGGTCTAAAAGAAGCGACTATCGAGCAAGCTCTTGAGAGTTTTCGTGCTGACTTCACCAGAATTCGAAACTGGTAAGATTTGCAAATAGATCATCTTTTTTTTCCCAGGATAAGTGTAATAGTCTAAATCATTTTCTTTCTTTACATATTTACAGCCCATGAAGCAAGCTACTCGGGCAATTTTGGAAAAGGTTGAAAACACTCGTGAAATTAATCCTTTGTTTTTCTCGGGCCCATGCGATTACCTATATCAACAAATTAGATAATCTGCAGTAGTAAAACTGCTGTTCTCAGTCACACGCGGGAGAAGAGAAATGCAAAAGACAACTATTTTTATATGATTAAAATCTAAGTTAAGTTTTTAATTTCCCTTCAGAAACTCTCCTAGCAATGAAATTACATAAAACCATGGCATAACCATAAGACGATGCTGCTCGCAGCTTTGATAAAGCCGCTATTTTTAAAGATGAAAATTGTTTATGCAATATAGAGCGTTTTATATTTATTAGTTGCTGTTGATATAGGCCAGTAATAGTTAACCGTCAAGTATCAGTTGAATTTATATTTCTGTGACACTAAGAGTCATTTCTAATCTCGGCTCTGTTAATAGTTAAGTTAACGAGTTACTTACGTATACACTAAACGCATGCGCAGATCAACTTAATCGTGCTGGTTTTCAAAGCTGTGGAAATGTACTATTTTAGTTATCTTGTTGCAATAAAATGAAAATACTAGAATAACAATATGATACCGACCGACCCTATTTTGTCAAGGTTACGTGAGCAAAGCCACGAACAGAAGAACTGCTTTTTTTGGTTTTACGAAGTAATGGTTCATTCATGCATGTAAGGAGCAGTGTGCAATACAAAAATGATTTTCCGGGTTTTTTGTAACAAAAAAGCGATCACGATCAAATTCACCAACTTTTCTGGAATAAAAGTTTCAACGATTAAGCTTACAGCTGGAAATGAATATACATGAAAATACTTCTAACTGAATCAATTAGTAATGAAGGTGGAACGAAGATTGCGATGCATCTTGTGTAACGACTATGTTTTACTGGTTTATTTTGAATCTAATCTTGTATTTCTTCCAGCCTTTGAGTATCTTTCATTTACAAGCATCTTACAAAGCCGAAAACGTGCCCATAGAGGACTAAAACCAATTAATTGGTGCATTCAAAATAATTTGCAGTGTTAGTGAGCTTAGTAAGTCAACAAAAGCGATATCATATTCCATTATCAATAGCTCAGCCTCGTGGATGTTTGGCACATCCGGTATTGGCCAATATACTTGCGAATTCATGCCACAAAGATAATAAATCGGGCTTCTAATTTGAAAAGAAAGCCTTAAGTGTTGTTGAAGTTGAGATCCCTCTAGAAATCTACCAACACTTATACAACAATACTGGTAGGTCAGTGTGGCTGACACTTTATTGGAGAAAATAAAAATCACCCACCCCCACTTCAAAACACGTATCTAATGCTACATATCTAATGTCTGTTTATACGTCAAAGGATACGTACGTATATATGGCTGATAAACAACACAATCAAAAAGATCTAGTAAATTTCGTGAAATTAAATGTTCTACGCAATTCTCCAACCTAACTTCTTACGATAATTATATCCATCCATACTTCAAAAAATGTATTTGCTGCTACATATTGTTTAATTGTACGTGGAGGATATGACTGGCTGTGTTCTAAAGCAACATAACTGTCAAAATGGGGATTTATGTGAAATACTAGCAAATCTCCATTTTAGATCTTATCATTTATGATGATTGACAAGAAGTTTGAATACCATAACAAATCTATCAATATTTTGTAATTGTAATCGAGTCATGCTGTCTGATAATTGATAGAGTCCATCCGAATAGATTTAAAAAACTCTCCGCCCCCGCTTAAAAGTTTGTTATTCACATCGCTTGTTTTCAAGTCAAGAATACGAAAATTTTATCCAACGCGTAGAACTCCCAGCAACTCTTCGCCATAGAGTCCTACTGCATTCAGTTACGGTAAACTAAAATAAGAATTGTTTTAGCTCTTTTTTTATAACAAAGTTTACTTAGAATTACGTAAGGCCTTGCTAAAATTATTTCTTAACAAAACTTTCTAGAAAGTTTACCGTGAGTTTTAGTCTTAACATCACGTTAGCTTTTTTGTGTTCGCTGATCGAATCGATACAGACGAGGTATCAGGCAATAAAGACACCCATACCGAGAGCAAACTATTTCTAGGGGGTATGGGTTTGGTCAAAGCTTTGTCGAATGATGTAAAAGTCATGATTATTTTCCAAACTATGCAACCAAAATGCTAAACTCTTTAAACCTACAGACTTTGAAAACAGTTCCAGTTGAAAATAGAATTCTCCGTTATGATAATATTAAGTGAAGGCGCTCAAGTAGTCATTTGTTATTTTTGAAACCTTTTTATATCTTAGTTGCAGTTTGGTAAGGCGTAACTAAAGAAAACTAAAGTACAAGTATTTTGCACACGTTTTGTTAATAGAGGCAATTTTATTGATGGCTCTGTTCAGGGCTTCTTATACTCTCAGTAGCTCAGAGCCAACGAGTAAACTTTCGTCAACTATCCAGGGACCGTGGAGTATATTTGGCATTTTGTCAAATTTTTCATCGTAATTTCTGTTTATTTTTTATACAAAACCTTTAAGGAACTTAAAAATATAGCCACATACTATGTGCTCACCGGATATAGTTACATTTCTACATAATCCGTCAAAAGACAAAATTGCTGAATATATCACTATTACTCAAGTCCGTTTATTACAAACAGTAAACTCTTTGCAAAATTATTGGTCGGGCTTTAGCCTACCCAGATTCATATCTCCGCGGTCTTTATCTTGTCGGTTTTTATTCCCCCAGATATAGAATTCAGAATGCACGCTTGACATCCGCAAAAAATGACAGCACATTAGTATGTGTTGCACGTTTATTTTTCAAGATTCAAAACACTAGGCAAGCCAATTGTTATTCATAAATTATAAAAAGAAGGAGCCAATAGAATTTCGTTTACTTTAAACGTTTTAAATAGTGCGAAAAGCTTCTAACCATCAATTTTCTTTCACGGATCAACTCCTATCTCCGGTGACTTATTTAATGAATTTATAAACAACTGGAGAAGGTAATTTTTTTTTTTGAAACGTTGCTGAGATGCACCATATGTTCAGAGGTGTTTTCGCTAAGTGTGGTAAGTCCCAGCTCCTTAAACTCAGCCCATGATCAATATTGGACTACTGTCACAACAATGCCGGCACGTATTTTAATAGAAGCGCAGAAACAATTTTTTTGGCCATTCATTCTGCGCGCTGTCACAGAAGGAGTAAGGTACGTTAGTATTATTCTTCTGTCGTCTCTGTTTTCTAACGTTGAATATACTAAAGTTGACTTTCATGAGGATACAATTTCAAGCATATACCATAAGTGGTCTGTTCATTTGAAAGATTTTTCTATCGAGTAGTTTACAAACGCTCGATATTGTTTTTCGAACTGTGTCTCGGTTTTAAAACCGTAAATGTTAAAGACTTTGCCGTTGGCAAGTTACCTTGTGTGAAGACGGAAAAATTACAGACTATTTTTCTTTCAATCGCATTTGAAAGAGTTAGAGTCTATAGCTAATTAGCCCTGAAGCAGGTGCATTCTAGTTTGTGTTACCTAACTTCATTTGTACCAGTATCCGCTACAGAGAAAATCCATGTGCTTAAAGACTTCCTCAAATTAGTAGCCTAACAAAAATCAAACTCTGTTCTCGAGATTAATTTTTCCTCCGTGTACTTGCCTTTTATCAAGGATCCGGGTGTGTTATCAGTAACCAGCCGATTTATCTGAAAAAAATAGCGGTCGGAAGACCCCGACGCGAGGTATCTTTACAAATGCGTACTACGTAGTTTAGCAGGCTTGAGAAAAATCCATAAAATCAAACTTCATTAGTATTTGCAGCCTACCTTTAATTAAGATCTTCCTGCTTTACTTAAATCTTCATCGAGTTCAGAGTGTTCAATAAAAAATTCAGTTTAAGAAGCAGAAGATAACCTATCGGCTTAAAGATAAAGCTAATACTAAATAGTATTGAGTTGTTTACCTAAAGAAAAATGTTTATATATGATTATGAAGGAGTATTTTTGAAGCCTTCATCATTGCAAAGTCGCGAAAGTCCAGCAACTCTCGTTTGTCCACTGATCACCACGGAAGAAAAGGATGACAGTAGGAAAATTTGCTTTCGATAGCCAACACAGCAAGTCTTGGTCAATGGAGCTCACTCAAAATGCAGGGTTTATCATGGCTTTGATGTTTAAGTCATAACAATTTTATCGCTCGTTGAAGGGCGTTTTATCTCAGTCTGCAAAAAGAGAATATATGTAGGTACGAACGGTCAAAGTATCCGAATGAATGAAAAATTCTTTGTCTTTACACTATCAGGTACCATTTACATTAATGAATGCGTTTCGGTTAAAGAATGGGGACATCTCAGCACTTGTGCTTTTGCCAGCTCGAAACCATGTAAATATATACGTTTAAAGAAAAAGAATCGTTTTAGCTTGAATACTTTGATGAGCTTACAACGTTTTTGGAGCGCGTTGCATGAGTCTTTTGAAAGCACATTCGTGCGGGTCCTGCGCATTCAGCCAGTCTTAGCCACATTTTAAAGAGAATGCCACAAGTTCTTTCACATAATTACTCCAGCATTATGAGTTTCAGAAGTGTTACAACGCAACAGTTCAAGTCTGTTTAATACCGGCTGTTCACAAACTTTTTTTAGCAGCAACAATTGTTTGAACTGCGAGGTTTTCTTCTTTATATTTTAGAACAGGTAGCAGTCTGTTTCTAAAAATTCAGAGGAATATTTGCTTTATCACAACGTTTCATTATCTGTAATTAAAGAAAGATTTTCTGCCATTTTGATAAGTAGTGGAAGTATATTTCGGGATTTAGAAACCTCCGAGCTCAGTGGAAATAACAAAGAAGAGCAAATGCCATATTTTGCTCAGGAGAGAAAACGCAGTTTTAAACTAATCAATTATTTAATGAAGGACAAAATATTGCTACACTATACAGCCATTTCAACTCAGAAACACGCAAGGCGCCTTTGAATACGGTCAGTCAGTTTTTGCTTCGAAATGTATTACATTCTTGAAAGCAGTTTTGATGTAGTCCCTAAGTGGCTCACCGGGAGAGTTTAGAAGCCGAAATGGTACACTTTGTTGCACATTTGTTTGGTCAAAGCACAAACTGCAACCTGTTAAAACTCAACAATGCTACGCGAAGCTCCAAAAATTTCGATGGTGGAGTGAATCCAAGTGTGCTCAAAGCTTTTAGCATTACCGAAGTGGTTTCGTTATAACGCTTTATCGATTGTCGGGGATTGTGGAAAAATTTCAAACCTAGATACAAAGTTGAGGTCGTAAAAAATTCTGAGTGGAAGAAGCTCTCCTTTAGCTTTCATGAAAAATCTAGCTGTTTTTTGTTCTGAGGTTTCACATTGATGACAAGTTGATAAATGAAGAACTTTATCTTCCATTACTCTTTTACCACAAGCAGACCTTTGTGTTTAGCATACGTGAAAAAGGATACCGGACGGATTACCCAAGACATACTAAGATTTTATTCCTCTAATTGCCAAGCTGCCAATCATTTATACGTTTACTCTAGCAACAACTCTTGGTAAAGTTTCCTGTAGCTAGTAATTTAAACTTCAATAGTAGTAATAGTTGTTTTTGTAAAGATCTGTCGTACCTCATATCGAGAAAAACAAGAGTCTTTGGTCAGTGAAAAAATCTTGACAGAAAGTTATTGTGTCAGGCCATGTGGTTAAATCTCTTTGATCCCCTTTCATCGCTAAATTTAAATGACATACAATTGGTTAAGAATATTATTGCTAATAGCAAAACTACGCTAAAATGTTGTTGCCTAGAGAAAATAAATCATTTTTGCGACATTTGTCAAACGCTCAAGAACCACTTGAGAGTTTTTCTTAAATCTCAATGGCATGCAAGATCAACTACTGATAAAATAATTATGTGCTTCACACGCTTCTTATAACAAGAAGATGATCATGCAAGCCCCTTCCACGTGGTTGTCATTTGCTTGAAATACCAGCACATAATCACGAACTCATGTTACACATATCATTAAGGACCCCATGCGACCAGATACCCAAAGAACGGCTACATCACTCCCTTGAGAGGGACAAGCTTGCTAAACGGAGTTAAAAACCAACTCATAAGATAAAAACGTCCGAATTTTACAACAAGAAATTGCCATGGATGTTGCGTAATATATTTCAAGTAGTTTCGGGGACAAAGCTTCTATTTTTTAACTTTATCAATATACATCAGTTCTAGCATATATACACGTAGGATCTCAACAATAACAAGTATTAATTTGGTATACTGTGTGTCTTGGAAAAGCAGCTAAGATTCAGACTAATATTTTGAACTTGAACCTTAGGCAAGTGTAGTTACATTGCGCAATGGCCGCTGGGTGTGATAAGGTTATTGCGTGTGCAGTCAATTAGCAGTTAATGTCATTATCAGGGACAAAAAAAAATCGTTCAGAGGCCTTTGGTTCTTAAGGCTATTGTTTTATGACGAGTAGGCCAAGAAAGAAACAAGCTCACGATAGAAACATGCTGCATGATAAAGACATTCCTCAAGACGAAAATCAAGTCGGTTGTTTAGTACTCAACTTATAGATGCCAGTATGTTATTAATTTTCTTTGGTCAAGCACAACTGCCACATTGAATGTCAGTAAGTAGGTTTCAACTGCGTGAACAAACGCCTATTTAACGAGTAACCCATGCGAAACTACTACACTAATATAACTAAGCAACGGAAATGAACCACACGTGTTGACTCTTAAGAAGTTTAGTTCTATTTCCGTTTACATGCCCTAGAAAACGGCAAATCTCTTCCAGTACGATAATGGCACAGACCAACTTGGCAGAAAGCTACGAATGCGCTTTGAAAAAAATACTTTTATTTTTCTTCAAATTAGTGGAATCGAAACATTTTTGGCCTCATTATTGAACACAACTCAAAGAAATCCTTGGAGCATTTCGAAATAACAAAGAAAGTTGTTCATAAAATTTCGAGATTAACTCAAACTTGCTTGGGTAAGTCTTTGATGTCACTGATCGAGATCCCTAGCTTGGTTGGTCATAGCTGAATAGGGTTAAATGGTTGCAAGGAGTACTGGGTGTATTGCTGGAACAAAGTAAAGGCTGTTTGATTAGTAGGATGGTTTCATTGATGAAAGAACGTAAAAAAGAAGTATGAATTGAGTGGTAGAACGGTGGATGGATGACCATGTCAAGTCAAGTCTGCACAAAATCGAATGATTGGGTGGATGGATGGACGGATGGATGGATGGGAAGATGGATGGGTGGTAGGACGGGAAGATGAATTGATGGATGGATGGATGGATGGATGGATGGATGGATGGATGGATGGATGGATGGATGGATGGATCGATGGGGGGATGGATCGATGGTAGGAAGGGAAGATGGATCGGTGGATGGATTGAATGATGGAAGATTGGATGGATTTATTTATTTATTTTGCTTTCACTGTATACAAATGAAATAACACGAAAATATCTATACAAAGAGCAGACTACAATAGGCCATAGGCCCCTACATGGTTGATCATCCAAAGGATTGGATGGATGGATGGATGGATGGATGGGTGGATGGGTGGATGGGTGGACGGATGGATAGATGGATGGATGGATGGATGGATGGATGGATGGATGGATGGATGGTTGGATGGATGGATGGGTGATGGATGGATGTTGATAAATGGTTAATTAACTGATAGTTTATATAAAGGATGGATTGATTAATCAATTGATGGATAGATGGACAGATTTAGGTTTAAATTGATAGCCACATAAAAACAACCAAAAAATGTTTTTGTTCAAACGCAGAGTCAAGTACAAATACTTTTATAGGTTCAATGACTGCTAAAGTTCTTGAAGCAAAACTGTCACTTTCTTTTATTGTTCCTGTTTTTTTTTTCTTTCACACAAGAAAACTTAACTTGTTTTCAAGCAAGGTTGCCCATTAAGCCGGTTATTATCCTCAGTTTCTACATAGTGCGAAGCGGGTTAGAGTCCAATCCACCGCTAGTTAGCTCCCAGCAGAAGCTGACCCAGTATTCGTTTATACAGCAGAGTGGACTGGAATAATTTGGGTTGAGTGACTTTCCCAAAGGACAGAAACAGTGGTCTGTGCGAGGATTAAAACTTGATCATGTTATAGCGTTACAAAATCAAAACTATAACGTTACAAACCAAATTTACTATTAACTGGCAAACAACATTTGTTTAATCTTCAACAGAGGAAGCAGAGATACAACAATGGCTTCATCGGCGTTTCTCTGTTATCTTTTTCTGTCAATAATCTGTGGACATGTTGCATCGTCAGGTAAGAAGTACAAGTGCATTAGTAGTCGTAGTAGTTGTTATCGTGGTCGTAATCGTAGTCGTAGTCGTCGTGTTGTCGTCGTAGTCGTACACACTCCAAGTCTTCGTAGTCGAAATCGAAGTCGTAATGGTAACATTCGTAAACTAAAAATAACTAACCTCACTGTTTGTAAAAATGAATCAATTTAAACTCTTACACATGTTTATACCTTGGGTTTTTTATAACGAAGATAAACTTGCTGACTCGACGTTAGTGAACAAGCAAAGGTTGTAACTTGCAATTTCTTTCTCTAACTTATCAGTCCATTGATTTGTTGCGCTTTTTTGCTTTCTTCATTGCTTATAAACAACTGAGTGAGCTCGTAAGTGTTTCCCTAAGATTTTCTTTTTCTAATCTTTTGATGTAAGTACGGAAATGTTTTCAACACACGTGGTAATCGGAGTAAATATCACCCCTAGGACACTCTCGGCTACCCCTCATAAAAGGTCGTTCAAAAATACATGTATTAGAAGAGGGAGAATACCTGAAGTTACGATGCAAGGTCGAAGGCAGACCTCGGCCAACCGTAACGTGGAGCAAAAACGGAAACGTCATAAAAGCAGATTCACGAATAAAGATTGGGAGAAAATCTACAGTGCTTAAAATTGAGTCGGTTTTTGCAAATGACAGCGGAATCTATTTTTGTCACGCCTCTAACAAGTGGGGTTCTTCAAACAGATCAATGTTGGTCAATATAACACAAAGTACGTAAGAATTTTTGTGTTATGCTAGTTTAAGAATGTGAAAAGTAATTTTGAATTCCCTATCTTTTTTTCACTGTTTTAAATTTCTTTAAGCTGTTGAAGTGCCTTGGTAAGATTTACTTTACTAGCTGCTCAGAAATATTCTCTAAAAAACACGATTTCAAACTCTACACGAGTTTTCGGATGGTGTTTTAAAGTTAATACTTTGAACTATTATTTCGTTAGACGGCAAAGATCTCAAACTCTCAATTAACTTTTAAGTCAAACTTATTAAACATTGTAACTATTTGAGTTTAGTGACTGTTAAAAACCGCAATAGCTCGTTTGCTCATAGTAGTACTTGTAGGATCATTTCTATAAATGTGTATTACCAATTTGTCTCTTCCTAAATTCTAGTTAGCTTCTATAGTTTTTCAGTATTGTTTCCTTACAAAAGTGAGCTGTTGTCATTTACCAAACTTGTTTTTCATTATATAAATAAAAAGTTTATAGCAAAGATTTTTTGTTTTATAGGTAGTTCACAGAACAGCACCAGAAACATGAAAGGTACAAGTTAAAACTTTGCTTCCTTTTTCTTTGAATATATATTAAGAAGTTGTGAAAATTTCTAAATAATAATAGTTTCTAAATTTTGGCTTGAAGAAAAGGCTTCGTTTAGACATCACAGCTACAAGTAACCTATGGTTAAGGTTAGAAGATACTTCCGTGTTTCCATACTCTGTCAAAAACACGGAAATTCTTCTAAAGCTTTTATGAAATAATAACAACTGATTACGTCATTCTTGATTTCAATGCAAATTTAAAAAATTGTTCTTAACCAATCGGAGCGCGTTTTTTACTGAATTTATTTTATAAAAAATTTCATTTAGCTCCGTCATTCCTCAACCGAAAGATGATGAAAAGATACTACGTCATTGCAGCAACATTAGAATCCTCTGAGCTTAATTGTGTTGCAAAAGGATCACTTCCTCTTCAATGCAAATGGCTGAGAAACGGTCAACCTATCGGAGAGACTCGAACTTTTGCTGTCAAGTCCGCAAATAGGTGTACATTAAGACTGGAGAAAATAAAACCAGGAGACAGTGGAAACTATACATGTGTCATCTCAAATGCGTATGGGAGGATCCAGCACAGCTACTGGCTGAGAGTTCAGGGTAATGGCTCATGCTTTTTTATAAGAACAGCTAAAACAAAAAGGCTCAGAACGGCCAAATTTTAAGAACAATTTTTAAGACTAGCTGCTCAGGCTCAACAGCTAGAATTTTCAAAATTTACAAAGCTGCGATCATTAACTTACAATACATAAATAATTCACAGTTTTTCTCTTTCAATTTAGATTTAATTAGTCATTGCTTCAAATTATAAGCTATATTCACGAACATACTTTCCTGGAGTTGGTTCTTTACAATTTTGGTTAAGAGTTCAGGATTAGAAAGTAGTGCAAATTTGCTCCATGCAAGCGCATCCAGGACACTCTCGCATGCGGGGTCACTACCCTATTATCCCTACCCTCTAGATGCGGGATCCTTACCTTCTGGATGTCGGATCCCTACCCTCTGGATGCGGGATCCTTACCCTCTGGATGATGTATCCCTACCCTCTGGATGCCAAATCCCTACCCTCTGGATGCGGGATCCCTACCCTCTGGATGCCAGATCCCTACCCTCTGGATGTCGGATCCCTACACTCCTTTGGATGCTGGATGCTTACATCGTAGATTCCGTGGATGATGGATGTCTTGCCAGTAGATTTCGGATCCCGATCCCTCTCATACTTTTGATCATGGATGCCAAAGCTCAAAACTTATGGATCCTGGATGTTTACATAAGCAAATTTGATGCAAATTTGGTGTTTACTTAAAATAGACCAATGGCAAAGACGGTAAACACTGTATTTGCTCAACCATATTTACTCGGGGCAATAAATACGGTTTGCACCATCTTTGCTGTAGGTTAACTATAGTTTCACATCATGTTTGCATCAGATTTGCTCATGCAAATGTGAAGCAAATCCATTTTTTCGTCCAGTTACATTGGCCAGTCACTAAGTAAATAAAGTAAATTGTGTTGTAAATCAAATTTCTCGTTGTAGTACATTTGACCCCACGAACAGAATGAACATATGGTGTTTTTTCTTCCATGAGATACAATTTCCTTTTTAGTGGGTTGTAAAGGCTCCACTTGGGATGTGTGAGCAAAATGTCTGCCACTATGTATGTGAAATCACTAAATTGAGCAGCTTTCTTGTGTATTTTAGTGACGTATAATGGACGCCCCGTACTGAGGCCTGGCTACCCAGCCAACAAGACCGCCCGACTGGGACAAAGAGCAACGTTATCCTGTGTTGCAATTGTAAGCAACGGTCTACCCTACTTCATATGGATTAAATGGAAGCATGTTCCAGCAGGCTACCCTAAAAAACTCAATCTGTCCGACACCGCAGCTGTGGAGATAAATCCGAAAAAACATAGAACAATGCAGCCAGAAGAACTTGGTTTGAAACAAACTAGAAACTCGGACCCTTTCGTGACAACACCCCAACATGGGTTACTGAAGCCGCGAGGAGTTCAACTTGTTTTTGAGAACGTGACCGAGGAGGATTTTGGGATGTATACTTGCATTGCTGCGGATGCTCGTGGAAAGGACCTTGCTAGTGCTTTCTTAATCAAAGCGAAAAATCGGTTGGAGCAACAAGGTAAGCGAAACCGCTGACAACTAAGGACTGCTCGCTAAGAAGCTTCATGAAAAATGTGGGAACTGAAGTAAGGCATTGTGCATCTTAATTAACTCTTCTTGCCAATTGGAAGGAGTTTTTTTCTCTCTCTGGATCAGTTTCCGCCTTAGGGCTATTATTCCGCATCAAGTATAATTAAAATACCTGAGCAGAGCAGCTCAGCTAACACTCGACACGGTTGCTCTTTATGGAAAACCTATTCAGATCTAAGTAGCACGTATATGACATGAGCGGTAATCTCAGTGACGTATGAGCGTGAATACAGTTTGAAATCGTCGATGATCGATGATTGTATGACGCTCTAGCTGTTGACCATTAAACGTCGGGAGCACTAACGCTTTCTTTGTCTGTTTTCCTTGAAAACAACCTTCCATTAAAATGTTTTCGCTGCAAGGTTTCATTGTTTGAAATGCCACGTTGAATAGCTGAATCCTTGCTACTAACAGCGCTTTTATGGAGCACTAATTGAGTTTACAACATGGATAAAGTTTTGAACACCTTGGCCGAGTTCTGTGTATTTATCCAAACCAGCCGGTTAAAACTTTATTGATGTTTTTTTCCCTCAGCGGGTTTAACAACCACTCGAACACAAGTACCAGCTATGTCAACTGCTGAACCAAAATTTGATCCCCAACACCCAGAAACAGTGGCAGTGGATAGCGTAGCAAAGAAACGGATTACCATGACAGTGTTGCTTGTTGTATTAGTGGTTGTGGCAATGGTAGGAACAGCAGTTTTGGTATTGTGGCGAAAGAGGACGTTAAAGTTTCAGAAAGCAAAGATTGATGATGGTTGGGAGGCGTCGGAAATTACAACAAAAAATGTTGTTCAAATGGCAGAGCCAAGAAGAAAAAGCAGTGGTTATGTTCTTGAGCTTACTCTCAAGGGTATGATGCCGGGTAAGTGGAATACTTTATCATAAATTGTCTTGAAAGGTTACCTTTTATAGTATAACTAAGTGGAATTCTTTAACATAAGTTGGCTTGAAAGGTTACAACAAAGTTTCTGGAAAATATACATTTTTTTTAGCTTTGATAAAAAAAGTTGATCAAAAGAACACTAATGTCTTGTTTGAAAACAAATTTGATCAGAACAACTAAGCACCATCCATAAGATCGATCCTGGTTGGGCTAATTTGGAAAAATTTCAGCTAACGCAATGTTTACAAACAAACGGTCTTTTCAAACCGAAAAGATTTCGAGACATGCATGAAATAAAGAAACCTTTGCCGTCTGTTCAATATTAACTGAAATACTCAGTGAATTGTTAGAAAGATATGACAACTACAAAAAACTTTTAGCTTTAGTTAGCCTTTGGCTAAACTCTTACTCAAGTTTCCTTCATTCAAAGGCTTAAGTGACTTACCACGGGACCAAGACTGGGAGATTGACCGTAACTCCTTGCTTATTAAAGAGCAACTTGGCGAGGGGTCTTTCGGGAAGGTTTTGAGAGCCGAAGCGATTGGTCTTCAAGGAAAGAAGAGTACAACTACAGTTGCGGTGAAAACTTTAAAAGGTAATTAAAGTTTGTATTTGATTTGCAAATTTACTTGTATCCTTGTTGTCTATTCTGTTCAACCTCAATATCTATTTGTGAGCGACTATAATATTTTTCATTGTCCAACTTAGATGATGCAACTGAAGTTGAACTGAAGGACCTCATCTCTGAGTTTGAAACAATGAAAACTATCGGGAAACACAAGAATATTATCAATCTGATTGGAGCGTGCACACAAGATGGTGAGGTTACATCAAAATCATTTTTACTATTATCATTATTATTATTATTATTATTATTGTTATTTTTATTATTATTATTATTATTATTATTATTATTATGTTAATTGTTATTTATTATTACCTTTAATCGTTGTTAACGCATCACATTCATTTATCAACAACTTCAAATTACACCAACATTTCATAATGAAATTTAAAAAAATGAGGGCGTCATTCTTGTTCCTTGTTCCACTTCATAGGGCCTCTCTTCGTAGTTGTCGAGTACGCCCCACATGACAATCTTGGGATGTTCCTCAGGAACCGTAGAACACCCTCACCTGACTACCCCTGGCGTGAGGAACAATCGGAGTGTTCCGAAATGCTGTCTTTGACACTCCGAGACTTGGTATCTTTTGCCCTCCAGATCTCGACTGGAATGGAATTTCTTGCTTCTAAGAAGGTTTGAAACATACCTTTGTGACAATATCTGTGGTTACTATCCACGCAGAGCTCTGGGAATTTGAAAATCTGGTCTTAAATTTTAAAAAATATACCAAAGACATTAAAGAGACAACTAAGACATCAGCATAATCGAAGGTTTACTTCATCTTTTTTGCAGCCAATCTTGTGTCTTTTTACTTTTAGAGCTATAATTGTTTTGAAAATAATTCAGTTTTCGCCAAAAGATTTTTTTTCGAATTAGTTTGGACTGTATTTGTTAAACCGTGAGAATATTGAGTTACCTCTTCATGACTGGGCCCGAATTTTGTATATGAAATGAAACAAAACTGTTTTTGAAAATATAGCAAATATGTTATTAGTGATGCTTGTTAATTTTATAAAGTATCGTCACTTAACTGCGGTATGAACAGTGTTAGTGTTGACTCCCGATTGGTATGTGTTTCAGTGTGTTCACAGAGATTTGGCAGCACGAAATGTTCTTGTTGGCGAGGACTATGTCATGAAAATTGCCGATTTTGGAATGGCACGAGACATGAAGGAAGATAATTACTACCGGAAAATCACCGACGTAAGTAGAAACTTATTAACAGGACTCGAATCTCTTTCTGTAACACTTTCCCTATAACCCTGTCAATCCTAGTCAGTTATTTTAAAACATCTATTTTCTCCTTACCTAGCAAATTTTGTAAAGAGAAAACAGGAATTGATCAAAGAAAGCCAACAATTGTTGAACAAAAAGAAAAATTCTCCCAAATTTATTTCATTAAAAGCATGGGCTCTAGTTGGGAGAATTTAAAAATTCAATCGGGACTAAAAAGTTTAAAATCCGAAACGTTCGAAGAATTCGTCAACTTTGCAGTCAGAAAGAGCAAGGATAATTTGAAAAAATTGAAAGGAATAACAACAATATTGCAACGAGTGTAAAAGGTTTGGTGTATGAAGTACAGTGTATACTTTTTATTTAAGTTGAGTGTTTAGCTCGGTTGTCGAGCGAACCGTAGAACGATAATGGTTAACAGAACAACCTGCATTAGTATACCCGCGTTTCTTCGACCAACCGTGAATAACCGTTGTCCCAAGATCCTAATAAGGTGGATAAATTCCTTTCTCACATCTTTGCTCCACTTCTCTCGGCCAGCCATGTATTTCATAACCTCGTTTTTTGATAGTATAGTCTAAGTACCTGTTCAATTCAGTAAGATTTACGGGGCTTATGCTCTCTTGGTTTAACAACGCAGGGTCGGCTGCCGATGAAATGGCTCCCCACTGAAACCTTGTTAAACAGGATTTTCACTACGAAAACCGATGTCTGGTCATACGGGATATTAATGTGGGAAATTTTCACACTTGGTAAGTTAAAATTCTTCTTGCTAACCTCCTAGTCACGGAAACTTACTATAGGTTCCTGTTGAATCCCTTCGTGTTTTTTTCACAGATAAGGCTAACTTGTGATATCAGTAATTAATATGCTGAAAGAATCTTCCTGGGAATATAAGTTTACTACTAAAAAGTAATACTTTCACAGGCATTTTTTATGGTAGGTATAAGATAAAAAAAGATCCAAATGAATGTTTCATTGCACAATTTGTCATATTCAGGTTTACTTTTACCTTTATTGCCTCTGCAATGCATGTTTTAGTTTAGCTTTGAATCTCAGCACCATTTATACCATTATAACATCAATGTGCTATTGATAACTAATCTGTAACTTTCCGAATTTCAGGCGGATCTCCCTATCCCGGCATTCCTGTCGAGCGGCTTTATAAACTGCTAGTGACTGGATACAGAATGCCGAGTCCGCAACACTGCCCAGCTCAGATGTGCGTTGAGCTTTACTTTCTCTTTGTTTTTTTCTTTCCCAAAAAATGAGAATGTACTTTGGCTTACCAAATATCTTCAACTTCTTGCAGTTACGAGCTAATGTCCAACTGCTGGGATGACAATCCGAACGCTAGACCGTCCTTCACAGACATCAAAGAAGAGCTGGATCTGACCCTTTCTTCCATGGCTAATGAGGTAAATACATCTATCCATTAATCCATGCATCCCTTCTTACATGCAATTATGCATCCATGCATCCATGCATCCATGCATCCATGCATCCATGCATCCATGCATCCATCCATCCATCCATCCATCAATCCATCCGTCCATCCATCCATCCATCCATCCACCCATCCATGCATCAACCCATCTACCAATACGTGCAAACATAAAGGGTTTGGTTATTGGCCCTGGAAATTTGACTTGCCATGTAGTTAACAACTCATTTAAACCATTATTTCTTTCTTGACACATTGGTTACTGAGCTGCTCTTGTTCCAGGTGTCTCTTGACGTTTTGAGCGTGTCTGAGGAAGACAACATCGATACTGACCTCAACGAAAACCACGTGGATGATCCCCCCTTGCTGGAAGCCGCTGAGGCATAGCTTAGAATTGAAAGAGGGAAAGATTTCAAGAAATGGAGGAGGGGAGCCAGAAGTAAAGTTTACGTACAGCTTTATTTGTTATAAATGGTTTATTTTATAAACCAGTGCAAAAACGGTTAACAATCAGATTTACCGATATTGGATCAGATGATCTTGATCTGTCGAACTGGGTGAATGTCAAAAAGATTTTGTCAAGACCACAAGCTCGTATATATAGGCTGTACAAAAAATCATTGATTATCAATTGTATCTTCAAAATTGTTTCTTGTTTCCGTTATTTTGAAATCTCTCATTGTTTGTAACTTGCGACTGTTGTTCTCTTAAACACACATGCTTGTATACCTTTATATTCCTAAATCTGTTGAGGACTCGTGCATGATGGCGAGTCAAGATCTTATCTTTTTGACATTCGAGTTTTGTTGATAACAATAGAAGTAGTAGAAATGACAATAACAATAACAAAAAGGAGAATAACGGTAGTAGTAGTGCAACACAACGCTTTGGTTTGTAATTTCTGGCTTCTTTTTGTCAGGTTCGCAAGAGTGAGCCGCTCCGAATAGTGCTTCAAGCCTTATTAACTAGTTTAGAGTAAAATATCGGTCAGTAATTGCGATAAATACGGTAACTGACCGTCCTGAAAAATGATAATAAATCCTTATAGTATATAAAATAGAATAAGGTCTTAGCTGGTAAATAATATTTACGAGGGTTGGCTGTTCTGAAAATCAAATTAAAAGAAAGGATATTAATCAAAATAAGAGAGGATATTAGACGGTGTTGTTAACGTACGAAGTTTATCTTCGAGTGGAAAAAAAGAGGTTTCACGAGTGAGCGTAGCGGACGAATTGATCAGAAAAAGCAAGATACTGAAGATCAAAAGCAAAATTCTCCTAAACTGGCACCGAAAAAAAAAGTGGGTTCTACTTGGGAGAATTTAACAGCAAGTAGTTTTTTTACTTGTTCGCCGCAGGAAGGGTTCAGCAACCGCCTATAAAGCGTTAAGCAGTGCGAATTCGTAATAGATTCTTAAAACCTCTTTCCGATCGCGTGAGGTTGTGTATATATAGACTTAAAAAGGATTTTATTTATATCCTGTAACTTAAAGAATAATACTAGAAAGTAGGCTGTCTGGGAAGTTCGCTGCATGCATCTAGTATTTGATGACACTTATAAAAAAAAAAACATTTTAAGTTGCCTGAGAAATTTTCAAAGGTCAATCCCGAAAAAGATTGCGGCTTGACGTTTTACCATAATAGACTTAACAGTTCTAGCGAGACTTAAAGAAACCCGTAGCTAGTGAAATTCTTCCTCTTACTTACATTTTGAATATCAAGTTCTCTTAGCCTTTTTTAGGCAAGTTTAGGTTATTTGGCGTTTTGAATTGTGGGTGTATAGGCCGCATTCTTTCTCGGAATGATCAATTGTAGTTTGTTTCTCACCGTTAAAACAAGCCTGTGAACAGGCTACGTTAAAACAAGCCTCTTTGTGTAAGTAAATCAGTAAAGGAGAAGAGGCAGAAACTGATCATGATAGGTAAGTGAAAACTTTCCTTAGAAATTTAAATAAAAATCTTTGTTATTAATAGTTGCGAGTTACGAATATGATATGATCTTTTAACACAACAAATATTTGGCCGTTTAAAGTCATTACGCAGTAGGGAATGGGTCGCAAATCTCTTGAGCCAGCGGTTTGTGGTTAGCCCTTGACAGGATGGAATTTTGGGCATGATTTCTAAGTTCATGGACCAATTGTTTATCATTTAACTGATACCGTGTTAAACTAAATTGCTTATAACATTTCTGTAGTGTCGGTATGGTAGGACCTCGCCCAGGCGTGAACCACGATCATTCACAGATTTAGCCTTCAGAGCGGCCCATAGTGGGGCAGGAGGGGAGGGGGGAGAGGAACCGGGGGAGGCCGAGGGGAGCCTTGGGCGGGAGGGAACGAAATGGAAAAAGAAGATCTGCACTGATCCTTTGTTCAAGCATATTCCGCCCAAGGTTTTCAGGTTACGAAATCGCTCCTTCTGTTCCTCCTCTCTCCGGCCGTCTCTTCTTCTCTACCCTCCCCACCCCGACCTGTACAACAACGCGCCTCTACGCAGGCTATCTCAGGTATACGTTCTAGGTTGAGTGTACAAATGAGTTGATGAAAGACGTTTGGCAGATTTTAAACAGTACTGGCGCTAATTTTAAGGTTAAGATCGTACCGTACCAACTAAACTCTAGTGTCTGAGGGGGAAATAGGGACCGGTGTTAAAAACAAGGTTACGGATTGTCTTACAACTTCCTGCCCCTATGAAACGTTGTTCCAATGTCACGTTGCGTAACGCGGTCCTCCTTTTGTTGTGTGGTTCTTTGTTTACATTCGATTTCGTAAAACCAAATCACTTGTATTCGATCGGTTCGTTTCGACTTTTGTAAAGAAAGGTTGGTTCTTTGTACTGGCCAAGACTTTGACTTTGACTATGCCAAGTCCATAGCAGAAGACTTGCAAGAGACTCGGCTTCGGCCAGGTTAAAAGGGAAGGGATGACCGTCGGAAAAGTCCCCAAAACACCCTAACAAATATCAAAGGATAAACTTTTCTACCCTAAACTAATACCTCTAGGATTAAAAATTACCTTATTAAAAAATGACCAATGAAGTTGAAATTTTTCCGGATAGCTAGTGGGTCGGCGTTAAGTCCCCTTGTGTTGCACTGAACGTGATATGCAGTAAAAAGGCGGGCGCGTAATAGGACGTTCGCCATTTATTTACTAAAACACGAGACTGCAGGCAGTCTCCTAGCTTCGCGATTTTCAACCCTGAAAAATACAAGGTCTTGGCTTAACACAGGGTTTCTTTTAACATCCTCTAAAAATTATCGGACTGATAATTTTAACCCTTAAAAATACGACAGTCATACCTACCAGGCTCTAAAGCCTCTTGAATTTAGCTATTTTAGAAAGCAGCCGACGGAATACTCGTTACTAGTGAAGATTTTAAATTATTTTGCGCTTGTCAGTTGAACATTGTTCGGATTACCTGTCGTACAGCTAACAAGAGTTTTTAAAAAGCTCGGTATTTTGCTATACAAATGAAATAAGGTTTCAAAATTATTTCTAAGCTTCCGACAGGAAATTGGTTTAGTGGTAACGATAATTCTTCAATAAAGAAACAACAGTAGAACAAAGAGGTATTGTTCAAGTACCGTAGTTTTTAATAAGATATAGCAATTTCATTTATGATAACGACAGTATCGCTTTGCTGGTTGATTTATCTTGTCTAAATAAATGGAATCCATATATCCAACGATAAAGTTAATCAATGCCTTACTCCAGTTAGAAGAGACAATTACTTGGGCGAGGTAACCAAGAGGAAATGATTAAAAGATTTGAGGAAGTGGGGCATTCTTTCGATTCCTGAGTCTTGCTTCATTTGTGTCTGTATAAAGAAAGGTTAAACAAATCGCTAAACTCAGTGACCTTTTACATCGAATATAATTAATTAACCTTGCGGTAATTTGGTTTTATTTACGTACAGCGCACATAGAATCTTTCTTCCGGATAAATTGTCTTATCTTGTTACATACGAAGCAGTTAGCGTTTCGCTAAACTAAAGCACACGAACGCAAGGACAAAGCGATCTGCCGACGCACTTCTGATTCTTAATACCAACACAAGCCACAGCAAAGCAACACCTCCCAGTGGTAAGCAATGAACAAAGCAATCTTTCTTCTTTACCCCGGTACGTACTCATAGATTTAAACTGTGATTGCTTCATTACTCGCCAAACGTAAGTGAAATATGGCATTACTTCATTTAAGACAATATATACAAGTAATTTAGCAGTGTTTCTATAAAGCCATTCTAAGTAGTTTATATTCTTATATATGAATGCAATTCGTAAAATTTAGTTTAAGTTTAAAGCCAAAAAACCCGTCTATTTAACGGGGGCACCATTAGTGTTAAATAAATTTGTGTATAACAAATTGAAATATAACAATTTGGACTTGGGCTGACTTTTTTGTGTATAGTCGCACCGACTCAGTCCCGATCTTAGTTTTGTGTATGATAGCAAGTAGAGTGACTAGCTCTCCTTATTTGCTCCCATATCCATAGAGTAGTAGTAGTATTAACAATTGTCTAAAGAAATTTGCGAAGCAGTACCCGCCTTGAATGTCAAACTTTTTACGGGGTTAGCTTAAGAAGTAGAAGTGCACAGAAAAAACTTCTTTTAAGACTGAACTCCATTTTCGTTTTGGTGGTCGTACGTTTTCACCACTTCGAATTTCGAACGAGTTTGTTAACCCGTAAAATGGCTAAGATGAGACAGTGAGTTTGTGGTCGTAATGGATCTCTAAACAAATAGAGGCGAATTCGCGATAAGACAATTTGAAACTCACTCTACTGATAAATAATTGAAAAATGCTTTCTCTGCTTGAGCATCAAAGAGTCGGACAGCTTATTGGGTTTCTAGAGCCAAAGGTGAATAGCGGTGTGGAATAAGTCCACTTCAGATTTTGCCTTCAATCCGCTGTTGCTCCAAGTTGATGAAATATATGGAACGTATAACGTGCCTGTTACAATTAGACACTTTGAAGATCCCAAGGAAATGGAACTTGTCACTTATAAGACCATTAATCATAGTTAATGAAACTATGTACCAATCGACCATATGTCAGGCCAATTTCGTTAGCAAGGCAATCAGTTGCATTCCAGTGTGCGTTAGTATGGAGTAAATTGTTCGATTTTGTTATTTTGGCACGCTTCGTGGGGTTTGTTTATGGTAAATGCGCAATACAGATACGTTTCATCTTTAACACGAATCAGATATAACTGTGCGGGGCTTTATTACAATTCTACATGATGCTAGAGTTTGCATGACTGAAGTTTGAAAACTCTTCTGGTTCTTTTTTCCCCTGAAAGCGTGATATCTCATGCATGTTGAAAATAACAGCCGAAAGAACAGGATACCGGGCGTGTCGATTAGCTTTTACGTCTTAAAATAACCAAAGTTTTAATGGCAATGAAATACAAGTTGATACAACTCAGTTAATTCGAGATTGTTTTGTCGAACTATATTTGGATCAGGCGGTTTGCTGAACATCTAACTCTGTCACGATACTTGTTGCAAAGCGATTTTAGATTTTTGAATTCCATATAGTATATTTACTTGTCATTTTAATTATATAGACAGATAACTCGCCGTTCTCTATTCATATTAGTTGTATTATATAGCCTACGTATTACAGCCCTTACATTTTCTAATAACCAAATTGCTGAACTGTGCAGTAATTAAAAAGAAGATAAAAGTTCTAACACCCCGACCATTTCCGTAAAAATCTGGAAAAGAAAACCGCAGAATTACAAAGCAGGGAAACTGCTTCATCCTTTTAGTTGGAAGTTTATCATGTTCAAAAAAACTAAAACAATAAAAACAATAAGCTGAAACTCATTGTGTGGCATCTGTTGCTTTGGATTTTTTTATGCAACTGAAATCTTCTTATCATTGCCTCACGTATGGTAGCTTGGGTCAGTGATACGAGAAACATGCCCTTGTTGGCGGGACTTATGGCGTGGTTGAGACTTCTAATCCGTGCACTATTGAAGCAAATCTTTCGAAAATTAAAGAGGCTGTAGCATATTCGGAACAGGTACATTCAAAGACGCAAAAATGCATCAACAGTAAAATTTCTGCTCAATGTCACGTAAAATGGAAAGCACAAAAAACTTTGTCCGGCATAATTGTCCAGATGCGAAGAATAAAGAAATGAATAATCCTGTTGTAGTCGGCTGATTTGACTACAAATCACACGTGATAATCTTGTTGTCGCGAACGTCGGAAATTTATCTCTTGGAGGCGACTCATATCTTGTGAAGCAATTTACACACATTCCGTCGAAAAACGGTAACGTAAACTTATAAACACTTCGTTAGATATTATTCTGAAAACACTTACAATCTATTCTAACCAAGAGGTCGTCACTGTGTCCAATTTTGTTGTGACTAAAATAGTTAGCTTTTTCGTACGAGAGTGCAATTTTTAAGGAATCAAGAATGTGTTAAATGTACGTGTCTAGTCCAAATCATGTCAAGCGATATCAACGAACGTCTGTGCCAGGTGCCGCGGTTACCCCGAGTAATCCCAATGTCTCAAGAGCCGGAAAACTAACGCTCTACACAAGAGACATACTTTCATTTTGCAGCCAAATCAGGTCAAGAGTTTTACAGAACACTAAAATGTAAAACTTCGGCAAGGAAATGTGTACTGATCCAAAGCGCTGCTCCCCCCTCCAAACCTCAGAAGAAAGTGCACCCATTAAGCCCATGCAGAGACCGTGAAATCTGCTAGAGTAAGAAACTCTTTATTTTTCCTGTATAATCTCTTACACTCTTTTATATTCAAGAATGCGATAGAGTTTATTTATAGTAAAATGAACTTCTACAATAGTGTAAGGAAAACCGTTTTTAAAAGGAATTTACGATCAAATTTTAACGCTGATATACATGCAACAAATAATTTGTATTTCTCTTCGCACCTAAAATTTTCTGAGTTATTTTTCCTTTCTTAAAGTACTTTAATTTAACTTTGATTAATATTATTCTCTGCATGTATAATATAATTCACCTTATGTTTTTAACCAGGAAACTTTATCTATCTCTCTAGGATTAGATTTTCTCTGTTCAAAGCTTGTAACTAGATTCATTCCTGAGTGAACAGTCTCAAATTATTTTAAGTAAAAAGGAACTCAAGTCTCAATTTTACTTGAGTATTCATTTTAAATTAGATTTAGTAAAATCAAATTCTAATAGTGTAAGAAAAACTTTTTTATAATTATTTTAACTGAAACGAATTATGAATATATTCTAATGCTGGTATATATAATATATAATTTGTATTTGTTTTTTTGCATCTAACATTTCCTGAATTATTCTTACCTTCTTTAAGTACTTTTAACTTTATTGTATATTATTCCCTCTAAGTTAAACATAGTTAAGCCATAGTAGGCTGCAGTGTCTTTAACCAACAAACTGTATCTGTTTCGGCTAGGACAAAAAAACGTACTATACCTATGACCCGATTTAGTGGTTTCTGCAGTCTCGACACTTTTGTTTCAGTTCGCTTCCTGTAGCCTTTCTTTTTTTGTGAAGTTTTGTTTAGATTTTCGTTTTCTTTTTTACTGAACTTCTCGCTTTTCCTTGAAGAATTTCTTTCACTTCCTTATAACTTTTCTTCTACTTTCGACTGTCATTTGTGTTTTACTGTATCTTTTTTTAACTTCGTTTTCTCTCCGTAATGAAACTCCTCTAGCTATCTTCCGTTTAATTGCTTTGTTCTAATGCTTAACGCGGCTGAATAACATATTTTCGTTACCACGGGATACTATCAAAAACCAAAGTATAAGTAGGTTTGTACCTTTTATGAGTGCATTTTTGGATGTTGGCTAAATTATTATAACCAAAGAAAAAAATATCGCTTTAAATTAGAGTTTCACTGCTGTTCACTTAAAAACTATATTGTACACAGGTTGCAGGATGTATACTCAATACGAAAATTTATTAAAATATTCTGCATGGTGTGGGAAAAAATGAAATGCCGCAGAACAATGGAAGGGTGCCTAGTTCTTTATATACGGACCATAACTTAATCTGTTCCACTCCGCTACATAGTTTATACCGATGTTTTGACCTTCTTCTACACCTAACATGAACCATAAGGTAAAGGAAATCGTGCTGAAAGATTTCAGAATCGATGTACACATGTTTTTGGACATAAGCTATATTAGGGAAAAGGTCAAAACAATGGTACCTCCTAGGAACCCAATTTAGGGGGTGGGGTATTATGTGCCGCCACCCACCACCTTTTTTCAAAAATGCTGAATTTCAG
>JAOBAT010103746.1:0-38709 GCA_026413305.1 Hydrozoanthus tunicans
TATCTATCTATCTATCTATCTATCTATCTATCTATCTATCTATCTATCTATCTATCTATCTATCTGTCTGTCTTTCTGTCTGTCTGTCTATCCATCTATCTATCGTATTCACCATTGTTCTCTGCTGTCGTAGTCGGCGTTAATTGCCTTTCTCATTGCTAAAGTGAGTTCCGTTATTTGTCAATTTATGTGGTGGTGCATTGCAAGAATTCAGGAAAGAAATATCAAATTGATTAACGTGGCTACATTCAAGGTAAAAGCAAGACCTTGATTATTTTGTAAGACTCCACAAGTCTGATTTCCGCCTTAATTTCAAGTTCTGAAAACCTGTGTCATTTAGTTTTTTTCAATGTATTTTCAAGAAGCAGACCGCTGACCACTGACGATGGTGCGTTTCGAGTTTTTATGTCGAATTAGCTATTTGTTTTATTTGCCGCGGGCTCTTTTGATTTTACAAACTTAAATGGTTGCCGCGAGTTCTGTTGTATTCTGTAAGTTGTTTATGCTTACACAAAGTTCTAAAAAGCTGTGTCATTTAGTTTCTTTCAAGGAATTTTCAAGAAACACACCGCTGACCACTAACGATCTGGCTTGTTGACAGGTGCGTTTCGAGTTTTTATATTGAATCGCTACCTGTTTTATTTGTCGCGGGCTCTTTTAATTTTTCAAATTTAAAAGGCTGCCGGGAGTTCTTTTGTGTTCTGTAAGGTGATTTTGCTTGCTTATGCTTTTGTTGATGTTGTCTCATTCATAAGTGGTGTTTAGTTACCCCACCTATAGTTCGCTTGAAAACTTGAAAAGGCCTTGGTTGTTGTCAACTTATCTTAACGTACTTTTGGTTTGCCGCTTGTTTTGCTTTCTTCACGTGCGTTCACTTTAATTTTCCGTGCTACACAACTCTGTTAATACAACCAGGTGGTTCCTGTTTTGTTTTGATTACTGAGCGCCTCAGCACACGTAATTAGAACGTGTGAAAAAATCTGCTTCTTTAATAGAATCGGTCAGCTGAAACAATTTTAGCTCCCTTGAGCATTCAAAAACTGCGAAACCAGGTAAAAATTTGGATGCTGAGCGTCAGCCGACAGAATAGAGTGTTTTGTCTCTAATTATTGATATTGTAGGGTAGTTCAACGCTATTGGCTCATTCCCTAACATTGCGTGACGTCATATGAGGGGTACAGCTTGTCGTTGGCACATTCCGACAGCTACTTTAAAGACCCTTTGATAAGATAGACCAAATGATAGCTTGAAGCGGAACTCGGCCGTCGAAGGGAAGAAGCCGCCAAACCCGAGAGCGTTTTCTACTGCAATCAAAGACAGAGTGAGCAGTCGAGATATTAGAGAAAAGGATCTGATCAACGGTGAGTACAAAAATGGAGAAATAGCTCTATAATTGCGATTAGATGTGGGCCAACTGAATACCCTAAGTCGCCTTCTCATGTATCGTTGTTAACATGAATTCCAGTGCTTTACAAATGAACAACTCGTTGGCGTGTTTGGTTCTTTTTAAATAAACAATCCTTAATTCATCTCTCCTGTATAGGTAAAATATGGTTAGAACTTAGGTATACCCAACGATTAGATTTGCTTCGATTTATACCGTCGTAAACTTATGTATTTAATTTGTATCACTGACCAAGCGTATTTATCAGATCAATTGTCTGTCGGTGTTCTGATTGAAGCCTTGTTTTAGATATCAAATTCTTTTCCACGATCTAAATAACAACTGAGACTTAAATACAACTCCTTTGTCAAACGAATTTCGTCGACGTCTGAATGTTTTTTCGGTTAAAGCGACCACTGTGTGAAATTTAACATTTTGATGATCAAGTTTTGTTTGCATTTAATACTAAACAACATCAGGCAATCGGCGGGGCTCTACACGTAGTTCGCTTTAGCTTTATCATTTTCTTATTTATTTCGGTTTTCATTAGACTGTCTGTAAGTTCCACACTAATACAATCGTCTAATAAGTTTTCAAATTTTGCAAATGATTACAGTTTTGCCATTCTTTAGTTTATTTTCTTATAATTGGAATCAAAACTTAATCAAATTGAGGTCAGTGAAGCTTTACTTTATAATATAATTTACTTCACAACCGAAACTCGATTTTGAACAAAAAAGATACCCAGTTGGTTTTGGTTCATATTCCACATAAAGCAAGCTTCACCACATGATTTGAGTCCTTGTTGTTTTCAGTTTAGATTTTTAGGAAACTGCACTTAGATAGCACAAATAAATTTACACAGGAACTGAGTTATATCCAAAGAATTTTACCATGGCGTGACACGGATTATATGAAAATACTAGGAAAATCTAAGCGTGACCAAAGGTGCTGTGACGGCTGCAGGGTTTTTAGAGTAACGAAATATTCCCTTTTGCCATTAGCAAAAAACGTTTTCGTAGATCTGTAACTACAGACGTCCTCTTTCATTGAGTTTTCTCAAAACTACATCACAGAAGTTTTGCTTTATAATTCTTTTTTGGCAACTTTGAAGTCTTGACGTGTTTTGGCACAAAATAGGAGGCCGTTCTAGAGCTTGTATTTATATTTATCGTTTGGCATACTGAGCAAACTGGGCATTAACAACCCATGCGTTAAGTTTTTAACTTAGCAGAGAAGCAGTTGTCATTGCATCGGCTTAACTGCCTACACGTATTCAAACTCAAGTTTGATTGAGCTAAAAATTTGCCTTACTTCTTATTCTAGCATGTTTTTTAGAATTATTATTTGATGCCCGAGTGATTTACCAAACAGATAAAACTGGAGTATCGTGACTGTTTATGTGATATTCGTCTTCTCGCTTATTTCGTTAACAAAGTTTACAGAAATCCTTAATTATACTGTCAAAAACAGAGGCTTTTTTGCCAAACACTCGTAAGGTACAGTCTTGTGCAGTAAGTGACAACTTGCGACGTTTAGTGGCGAAAATACCTGAAGATGGCGGGTGTAATTTGTAACCGACAACTTTCTTTGATATTTGGTTCGCAAACAGCTTTCGTTCCAAAACCGTTTATTTTTAACTCTTGGTTAACGAAAAGTTAAACAAGGTCACATCTTTACAACGAAAGGTTTGCTTCGCTTTAATTAACATAAGAAGCAGTCACCAGGCAGCCCATATGTTCCCGTCACGATGTACTTGAACGCCAATTAACCGACATAATTTTCAAAAGCAAATGTATGGGACATTTGAATTTTGTATACGTTTGTTTACACTCCAAAATGTCATAAAATCGTTCATTAATTTTACATTAGATTACTTAGTTATCATAACTGTTTACATTTGTTTGCTTTTTGGGGAATTGAAACGCTTTCTGAGGCGCAGCGTAAAAGAGTTACGCATTTACCTGGCTGTCAAATGAGATTGACTTAATCGTCACAACTTGCAGTTATAATATCCACGCAATGTATTTTTCCGCTAAGATATATACTGACCTAAACAACAAGTTGAAGGAACGGTAAACAATATATATAAAGTTTTTGTTTCGTAAACCAAGGGAACGTTTCAGTCTTTTTCTTCTTTTTTTGAACGAGAGACAACTGAAATACTCCATTTGATCTCTCGTCCAAAAAACGGAGGAAAAGACGTTAGTGAACCCTTGCGTAAACTAACATGTTGTCGCTACGTACGTCTTGTAGAGAAGGGGAAGGAGGCGGGAAAAAAAAGGGGGGAGGGGGGTTAGGGGAGAAAGAATTAGCTATTTCCCCCGAATCCGGTTTCCTAACATTTCTCAAAAAACATAACACAAATTAGTCAATCGATTTGCTGTTGAGAGTTTTTGTGAGAAATACTGATATAGCCTGAGGCAGTGTTCACATCTCATCGAGGCGAACCAAAGACGTTCTCGTCGGCTCACTAATTCTTTGCATACAAGCCAGCCTTGCCTATTGTTAAGGCTGTGTTCTTATCACTTTTTTTGGATCTGAAGTACTTACTTTCTTTCTTTTAGAAAATTTAAAAACGAAAGGTTCTCTCGCTTTCCCCCTTGCGACTTTTATGTATATTGCTTCGAGGATAAAAACCCAGGAAGTTTTCAATTGCATACACTCCAGTTACTAAAACTTTGGAGGAAAATATTTCAGAGACTACAAACACAAAGAAAGGTTAAACTGACTAAACATATAAGTTTTTCGGATCAAATATTAAATAGAACAACACCAAAAGATAAACATATACACACTTGAATTTAGATTCTTAGTGAGGACAAAATGAAACCCTTTTACTTTGTTTTAAAAAATTGCCGGAAGATAAAGTAATTTTTTGCTAAACTAACAGATTTCACAACTACGTTAAAAAGTCAAAACGGTAAGAAACATTAAATAACTAACGCTTTAACAATACGCACTGATAGACATTGAGTGTTTTCGCTTTTCTTTGTTGTATTTCCATTTTTGTCTGCATGGGGGTTCATTTATATAAACAACGTTCTAAGCTCCGTATAAACCTATCTGTAAGTACAATTATACTTAAGCAACAAAACGCATTTTCCGTGTTGTGTAATTTTTTATTGCACGATGGGGGGATGTTGGGAGAATTGATAGAAAGTTTGAAAGTCACGAGCCGTCCGCGGCGATAATTGGGAGAGTTTTATTACTCTGGACCAATCAGCGCGCGAGATTCACTGGGGTTATTTTATAAAGTATCTTATAAAATATAGTATAGTTAAAGTGAATAAAGTTAAAGTTATAGTAAGGGTGTTTTTCTTCACTTGAACTGGTTTTTAATACCTCATGTTAAACAAATTCAGTTTTCTCCTGTTTCCAACTGTTTTTTATGTACATTAATTATGCTACCTTATTCGAAATTGTTTTACTTATACATTGAACGTTTTGTGTTATCAAACTTTGTTTCAGGCTTTTTCATTAATATTAGCAATTGCAAGGTGCTTGACTCAATCCAAACCGGATATTCAAGTTTTCTTGATGTTTTATAGTCTGAAATCTTGCGCATGCGTACTACATTTTAATTTAAGAGACAACTTAGGATATCGTCTGTCACATGGCCGAGTTTTTCGAAATTAAACTTTTAAATTATTCATTGACCAAAGGTTCTTTGGGTTTGACTTAAACTTGCATACATTTATTACTGCACGAGAAAGCAGTTTTCTTTGAGTTCATAAGCTTAGGACAGTAACTACCGAGCGTTTCTTCGCTGTGGCGTGTTTAACAGTATTTTTAGAGATGACATGGTTTCAGGCTTTGTTGCTGTTTAAGGTAAGGTTTTCGAGTTTGGACAAACAAACCAAGGTTGTCGCTCACAGCTGAACTATAGTGTAAAAATGATCCAACGAGACAATATGTTACTTGATGAATATAAAATGGTTGATGTTTAGAGTTCTAAACGTTTTCGAAGGCATTTATGATATCGTTTTTCTCTTTTTAGGTTCAAAATGGGAATTAATGAAAGCAAGAAATCCGACTCAAAAAAGACAAGTACATCTGCAGGGATGGCCGAGTCGAAGAATGGCGGAAATGTACCAAAGAAAGTCAAGCAAGTTCTTCTCTTATACAAAGCGGACGAAGAGCGGTTGGATATCGTTGACGCTTTTTGCCGAGCTGTTGTCAATGCTGGTAGTGGCAAAATAGATATTAAACACAAAGTAAACGTCGCTAAATTCGAAATGGCTGAAGTTAAAGATCTAGACTGGTTGAACAAAGTAAACAATGTTGTAATGGTACAGCTTTCGTCGGATATTACAGAAGACCTGGAACAGATCGTCAAAGAAAAGCGTTTCGTCGACAATGGATTTTTACACGATAAGATGATCGTTGTGTCGTTTGGCAAGGAAACTCCAGAGGCTGGTTGGCCGCCGAAAGGTGTTCAGCGCCGCACCCGCGAAACAAAGGATTTCTGGTTTGGTTTCGATGAAAGTGCTTTAACTCGTAAAGATTTTAAAAAAGATAGTGCAACAAAAATACTTAACACTATCGTGACGGCGTTAATGGCAGAAGACAGAGAGGAGGTGAAACCTGCACCAAACTAGACCGGATAAGCAATTGTGTGTATATACGTATATATCCTCGCGTCTGCGTCGAATATGCACGATACGACTTGAAACTGTACATATATGGGGTAAACATTCGGAGACATGGCGTTAAAATGAAAACATTTTGTGGTACATATTTTCTTTCGTGAAAGCATCATAACACTAATTTAAAACTAGAGTCTGTGATTCAATTAAGGCAATATGAAAATGAGACGAAAAAAGCGTTGAAGAATGCTTCGAAATACGGCTGACAGGAAAATTCGTTGGTTCTGAGTTAAAATTAGTTTTCATTAATTGACACTGAGTATCAGGATGACAAAGTGACATTCGTTATTCTTCGCAAAGTTTTCGAGCAGTATTAGTCGCTGCTAAAATAAGTTTAAGGATTTTTGTATTTGTTCAGTTGACTATCAATGGTTAGTTTATAAAATAAAACGTCAGACTAAATTGTAGCCTGTTTAGTTTGCACAACGCTGTGTTCCGAATTCGCCTACAAAACATATGTACACTTCGTGATCTTAAAGTTTTAGCTTAGCTTTTGAGTAATTTTAAAACAGTTTTAAAAGCGAAATGTTAAAATAATATATCTTCAGTTCTAAAAGTTCTCTCATAACCAAACATGTTTTGGAGTTAATACAAACACAGGGGGAATTGAAACGCATGCGGCGAAAGCCATAAATTATAAATTGTAAATTTAATTCTTTTTTTCATTGTGCGCAATTGCATTCATATACTCTCATATAACTAAAAAATGATTTTGTAACAAAACAACTGTCGTACTCATGTAGAAACTAAATTTTGATTTTATAAGAGATGAAGTTTTATGCGGTTTCGCGGTTTAGTGACTAAACCGCTGAGGTACTGGAAACTAGTAACAATTGAGTTCCGGTTCCCAGCCTGCAAGGTGTGGGAATACAGATTATATTTTAAAACAGCGTTGGAAAATAAGTATTTCGTTCTATATCATCCGCATGGACGGTCAGAACCGAAAGAAGGGCAAATACGAAGCTATAGAAATGGGCGACCAGAAGGCTAAAACGAGTGGAGCAGAACAAAGAGCGGCAGCGAGTCCAAAGATTGACGTTTCTGAAGAACCTTTTGACGGCGAGTTTTGGCGCAAGGTATTTACATACTATCAGCATTAAGGTTTTTAAAAAGACGTGCTTACAGTCGTTGTTTAAGAACAAAATACATTCGTTTTAATATGTACACGGAGTTAAACGTATCGTAGATTTCGCTTTGCGTACTTTCAAATACCCGTAAGCTCTCGAACACATATATAGCTTGCTTTGACTCCGGATCGATAGATTCGTCAAATTCAATTACAATATTATGAATGCACACTTATTAAAACACGGGACTGCAAGTAGTCCAGTAGCCCCCTGGGCTTTTAGTAGGGTTTGTAGCAAATTGCTAAGGTACTCTAGGGTCTCTTACAAGATGATGAGAAAGTTAACAACATATTAAATGGAAAAATGGGAAAAAAGAAAAGAAAGGTGATGTGTTTAAATTATCTACAGTCTTTTCATTAAGAACCAGTAAAATTTAGCTCAGACTCAATGTTCCTAATATTTTTGTTCTTAAAGGCCCATAAATTTTCTATGTTCTCTGATTGGGTTAACCAACTCCATATGTGGTGATACTACATGTACTGTAGGGTTACTGACCTGCAGGGTACCTATAAACCTTAAATAAACAATTGGGTTTGATAATCAGTAAATGGGTGAGGCTACAGAACATGGGTCGATGTTACTGTACCAAAGCACTGTCTATGTATAGCCACTTAGTTTTTATATTAACCATCTATGAGTCAACACAGTTAATGCTGTTCTGTTTTTATTTTGTTATATATATATTTTTAAAAACACAGCTTCAGATTGTTCTTATATTGTTCCTATTCTTCCAGCAATTTCAGCCTTAATGTTCTCATTAAATTTTGTTCTTAATTAAACAAGAGTGTAAAGTATTTATAAAGTACAACAGAGATCTATGAGAGATATTTCAGTGTGAGATGGCTAAACCTCTTTGAAAAGATTGCTTTGGGGTCAAGGTGCTTGTTTTAAGTGAACTTTTGTCTTATCAAAATTCATCACTGATACCATGAAAATGTCTAATGAAATAAATTTCAATTGGGGAAGTGAAAATAATGGTTTGATGCAAACATTTTTTATAAGAAGCAGCAATTTTGCCTTATTCAAAAGTTGTTGTGTTATATATAGCCAGCAAATCATGGTTCAGCCCCACCTGTTTGGCAGCCCATGTGTCAGCTACAGTCAATCATAATTTAAAAACAAATTATGACTATTTTTATTTTGTCACCTATTTATTGTTATTTATTTGCAATTTTAAGGTAAAGGATTTTGTAATCAATTTTCAAGATTGTAATTTTTTTATTGATAGTATTAAATATAACTCAGACTCATGATTTTCTTTCATACAGTTTTATAAGTTTAGCTCAGTGCTGCTATATGTTTATATTGAATAATAATGCTCATGGCATGGATTTTTTGTTAATTTATTATCATATAAGGTGAATAAACTTGACTTGAATTAACTTAAAGCATTGAATGGACAATATATAATGCATTTGTGCCAAATCAGCAGCACATATAAGCTGCTGATTATCAATCCTGTACTGCCTGAAGTCAGCTGTTTCATGCATGGTCTTGTCACAAATATATATGTACCAAGTTCTTAATCCATCCAAAGTAATGTAGCAATAATTATAATTATAATTAAAGATTATTATAGTTATGATTGATTAATTGTTTTGAATTCAATAAAACATGCAATATTTATTTGAATTAAAATTACTCAAATATATTGTAATAATTTAGTTAAAGTATGATAAGTTTTATATATTACACCAGAAATAAACATTGTTTTTTTTACATTTATTCAAGCATTTACTTCAGTTTGGCAAATTTAAATATTAATTTTTGTTTTTTATAAATGACTAATTAATCACATAAGAAACTGATTATTTATCAGTCGGAGGGGCCAGCTGGGTGAGAAATTGTTGAAATGTCAATTATTTTTGTTGAGATTTTCTGCTCCTCTGTTATATTCTCAAACTGATGGTGTCATTATAGTGTCAATTGTGTCTGAATAAGCAGAAGCATTATGAATGAACCAGGAGACTAAAAAAAACTTGAAAATTTCTTTACAAAGGAATCTGTGTAGTTAATTACGTTGAAGTGGCTTATTATCAGCATGTACCATACTTGCAGTGACAGCAACTGTGATGATCTCGGTAATTGTGTTGTTTCTGATGAACTGGTTGTGATGATGATGGTGGTACTGACAAACTAACAACTTTTTCAAATGGAATGAAAGATAAATACAAGAGTTAAATGTGCATGATAGCAAAAGCTTTAACATGAAAAACGTACTGTTGTTTAGAGATTGCAGTTTTGTAAACTAAACTATAGAACTATTGTATGAACAAAATCCTATATGTATCCCAAATGTATAGTTTGGCTATAGTAATACAATTTGCATTGAGTATTTACCTCATCACTTTTCAAAAAAATTCAGACAATCCGGCCCCTTTTTACTGCACAAAAACTATCAGGACCCCCATAAAGGTGCAGTATTTCAAAACTCCCCTTTTTCTCACCATGCCCAAGTCCCCTCTCTCTGGTAAGTGATCTAAGAACTCTTGATCCATTTGGAAGAAGTTCCTGTCCAAATATTTTGGATGGGGCCTTGAATTCAGAGCAATTGTTTAACAGCCTTAAGTCATGTGATGGAATAACTGTGAATTTATTTCATGGCTGTATTACATTTGAATATAACTATAATATATAACAATATAATGTTCGGTGTCAAATAAAAAAACTCTACAAAAATGTATAGGGCTGTATAGTATAAATTAGTCATGCACTTATACAATTAATAGCTTACACCTCAATTTAATGGCTTTCTCTTTGACACACTGCAGTAATTTTGTAACAAAATTTGCTTTAAAATCTCATTCAAAGTGCATGTATGTAACTATATGTGTGCCTGATTATGCCTAAAAGGTACATGAAAAATTTGACAATAAAATTGCATGGGACAAAGCCATGGATGAAGTTCGTGCTGAACGCTGGGAAAAGAAATACAAGGACCGAACTCTCGAGGTTATGATCAATGAATGGCCAGACTCGGGCAAGTACAAGGACCAGCCTAAGTTGATACCAAGCCTTGAGAACCAGGTATAGACGTATATATTTAGTTTATAGCTTGAATAAAATACTAATACATGTTTTTACAAATGTAGAAGCTTGAATTTTGATTGGAACATAAGTACATAGCGGAGGGGTTGACACAGTGTAAAGATCTCATACCTCCCAATTAATCCTGAGGTCCCCGGTTCGAGGGTTGAATATTTAGGCGACCTTCTTTCCTGGTTCGTAAAATGAGTACACGCTTTTTTATAAGAACCAGTAAATTTGGCCTAGGTTTAACTAGGTTTCCAAGTTATTTGGGTGAGGCGCGGGCGGGACTTGTTAGAGAAGAAAAACTTAGGATAGTGTCTATAAATACTTTACTGGGCCTAGCTGCAGCCATGTGTTAGTAATTTTTTACGAAAGCAAGAATTTTATCCTCAAACAGACCTCGTGTCTTACACATTTGACATTTGAGAAAAAAGGACGTTTCACAAACTAAGTTCTTGCCTGTTTTAGATCAATCGTTTTACCCGTATTCTCTTGGCAAAAGATCCAGAGACTTACGAGGACATAACTGTGAGTAGGAGGGATGACCCGGCATGTCCCACAATGCTTCACCTGGCAGCCAAGCGAAATTTTGTGCATGTTGCACGGACATTGGTTGATCAGTTCCGCGGACTGTTGTACACAAGGACGGAGAAACTTGATAACCAGAGGCCTTGCCTCCCTGTAGAAATAGCGCTCATTGAGAAACATGACGACGTAGCTGCATACCTCATTTCACAAATGGACAATGAATGGTGGGTGTGAAATGGATAGGAGAATTATTCCAGGGTCTAATAGTTCTTATCAGACCTGGTTGTAGTCAAAATGGCTGTTTGCACTGCTCTCAGTTTAAAACCTAGCTACCCGAAAAATAAAAAAATCGAAATTTGACTTTACCCTGGATAGCTTTAAGTGCCCTCGCTTTGTACCGAACGTGATGCAGTAAGAAAAGGTGCGCATGCGCGCGTAATAGGACTGAGTTTTGTGTTAATTTCTTGTTCAGTACGCACGTTTGTTAAAACAAGGGACTGCGAGCATTCTAATAGCCTCGCGTTTTCCAAACTTAAAAAATACCAAGCTCTTGGTCTAACACAGGATTTCCTTTAACAACCCCTAAAAAACACTGGACTGACGATTTTTAAGGGTAATTTCTAAGGGTAAACCTCGCTATCGGTTTGTAATTCTGAAAAAGATATTGTTTTGGACACCTAGGATCCAAAATTTGTTCCTGTGCCAAGATTGTGAGAGGCGGGGGCGGAAGCGGGGGCGAAGACGAAGGCAAACTTTAGTCTCAAGGAGTTTATTCTGCACAAAGGAATGAAGGTTCACAATTTTTAAGATTGAACTTGCATGAATATTCGTGTTGTTTTAGGTACACTGTGAGTGTGAGACAAACAAAATCATAAACTCTTGATACAAACTTCGACCTGAAGTGGAAGGTGTCTTTCGATATATGACAGCAAGGAATTCAACGCTGCTTCTCATCCTAGTTTGGATCGTAAACACACGTTTTTTTATAAGAACCAGTAAATTTTTCGTTCTTAATTTTTCGGCGATTTGAGCCTCAAATTTTTCTTAAATTCTTATTTCTAAGTGTTGTTTAAATCTAATAAAAACTAAGCCTAAGGTATTGCAATACATGTATTGGAAAACGAATTGTAAGGACTAACTTCGGGGCAAGTATATTAAATACGTGTACTGCGAATAATTTGAAGCAATGACTGATTAAAAGAGAGGAACTGCAAATCTTTTCTGTATTGCTATAAGTTAAATGTCGGAGTTCGGTAAAGTTTCAAAATAGCTGTCGAGCTCGAGCCTCAGCCTGTTCTTAACTTTTGGCCAATCTGAGCCTCATTGTTATTCCAACTAGGTGATAAATAACTAATTAGCTCAAATTTGTATGAAATTGATATTTTTAAACTAATTACTTTGTATTAGCCAACCACGTGCTGTGTTTTAAAACCCATGTTCTCTTTGTTTTTCGAAATGTAGAAAACAGTAGTTGCGATTTTAAACTGCTTCATTAACCCAGACTGGCCGTATCTCCCGGAAAAGAAAGACACTTACGACAGCAAAAGTGAAGAAGATGACTTTGCGCATGCTTGGAGTAGCTACCCGGATGATCCTCTCAATTACCACTTCCTGTACCACGTACTGGATGCTGATGAACAAGGACACCCTCCTAAGATCAACGGAGCCAAGAATCCTCAGTTCAAACAATCCTCCAAGTCTGCTCTTCACTACATTGCAGACAGTGACAACAAGGTATACTGCCAGTAATTTCTTGATGGTTATAAGAAAGTGACACAGTTTTTTACTAAAGCTAAATCCTTTCGCTAGTTTTAGTGGTTTATTAGGCCGGCGTTTATCTCCAGTTTCCGTTGTGCTAAGTTGATTATAGTCTCTGGTTTACATCATATTTTTTTTTATTTTTATCCTTATCTTTTTTCCAGGGAGCTATCCAACACCCAGTTGTGCGAATGCTTTTTTCACGAAAATGGAAAGAGTATGGACATTTTTGGTTCAGGTAAATAGTCCTTTTAATATAACATTTGATTTTTTTGAAAATTCTAATTGGTTCTACTGATCGGCGATTGAGTTGAAAGTATTCGTTCCTACCTTAACTTGTTCCACCAGATATACGCAAAAGCTTCAACGATTTTATCATACCACTAAGAGCTCAGAATTTTGAGACCATGGAGATCTTTAGATTCGACAATGAGAACTTGTGTGAATACGATTTCTTCCCATGCGTCATACCGTGCTTGCCAAAAGTTGTAAAGAAATCGCGCCATCTCGTTGTAATTCCAAAATCTCGTAGTCCATGCGCCGAGTTTTTACGAAAACATCGTTGTAAACAAGACGATGACGATGAGATTTCGGAAACATAACGATATGACGTGATTTATTCGCTTGCGCAGTACGACGAATTGGAAAAACTCGTACTCGTTGTCGAATCTAAAGCTCTGTAATAATCTGTTGGCGGTTTTGTCATTGAACAGGGTTCGTTTTCTCAGTCTACAGGCTCTTTGTTACGTGCTCTTTCTGGCCGTGCTATCCTATGCTCTCATTTACGGCTCTACCCGAGCGGATCCCAACAAATACACCAACCATGGAGATCGCCTGAGGGCCCTTTGTGAAGTGATTTCTGTCCTCTTTATAATGTTTTACATCGTGGCTGAGGTGGACCAAATGGAAAAGTAAGAGATAGCGCCCAAACAAGTTTTTAAAAGGTTTAATTAATCGTTCCATTCCCAACCCTTTCAACAGTTGTGGCCTTTTAAATTCAACTCTGATCGGATTATCAGCAGTAATGCTTGTACAGTCGAACCCCTATAATTCGATCCCTCTATAAAATAACTTGAAATCTTTGCTAAATCGAAGCAAAACCGACTTGTGCCTTGAATTTGTCTCATAAATTTCCCTCGGCAATTTGAGTTACCGAGGTTCAACTGCACGTGCTAATAATATATGGGAACAGCCAGTGGAATGGCACTGAGGCCTCACGGGTAAGAAAGAACTTAGTATTAGCAGCCGTGGAAAGGTGTTTAGGCCTTGTCAGCACGACTTAGCTCTCAAACTGGGCTCGTGTATCTTCTTAATTTGCGTGTAGTAACAACACTCCGTCTATTTTGCTTTCTTGTGTGCTAACATTCCCTGGTTAGTAAACTCAATATTGATTTCTACCCTCATGTTATCACTTGTTTTGCCTTTCGTACCCAGCTGTTTTGAAAAGGCAACCACATCTACTCTTTTAGCCGTTCACCTAAATACCAAACTGTAAGCGCTGCGCTTGTGGGATCTGACATGTGGTGAAAAATATGCTGTGTTGCGCATACGTGCTAATGATACGGAGAGGGCCAGTAAAATAGCAAAAGGCCTCGCGGGGCAGAAAAAACTAAAGCCAGTATTCAATCCTAAAACGATTTGAGTGTTAGCAGCCGTTGACAAATGTTTCGACCATTTTCGGCCTGGTCAGCACCGCATATCTAACAAACAGGCTCGAATCGTGGCGCAACGCTTACAATTTTGATTATTGCTGGGTTTTCGAATATTGTCCTTTGTGATAAGCTCGTTGTTTTATGGTTTGTCACTCAGGGAAGGCGTCATGTACTACAAAGACTATCACAATTTGATTTTCAACGTATGCGACTGGCTCGGGCTGCTTCTCACCCTGTTTGTTGTTCCGCTGCGTGTGTTCAGCCTCAAAGCACAGTGGGTGTTGGCTTCTTTGGGGTTTCTGTTCAATTTCATGAGATTGTTCAAGTTTTCTTGCGTAACAAGGTGAGTTTGTTTCATAAACTTTGTTTGAATCTCTCTTTCATTCCATAGATCATGAAGGTCTGATTTCCCCCTTTCCCTATTCCTTGAATTCAGTTATTATCCAAAACATGTGGGTAATCTGGGGTTAATCTGGAACTAGACATACTGTGTTAAGATGTGTGTTTTTTTACTATATTTTCTTTATTAAATTTTCAATCTCGTACATTGCGATTCGCGCGTTCTGATTGGTTCATTCAATCTCGGTTATCAGCTCATATTCGGAGTTCACCGAATATGGAAACTGACTGTAGTGTTTGCAAAGCCAAAAAAAAGGTTCTGAATAAAGTTTAGCTGTTATTTTTAAGTATGGAAGAGTTTAGAAAACTAATTAAATTTAATAAAACAATTATTCCATTCGCGTTTGTTGGATATGAGATGATTTATAGCCAACTCGGCGCTGCGCGCCTCGTCGGCTATTTACCATCTCATATCCAACGCGCGCTCTTGGAATAATTGTTCATTTACCGCCGCCAGGTAAGCCCAGTTTGCACGGTGCAAGTCTGCCGTGCGAGAGGCCTGGGTTGATTTCCGGACCTTTACTCAGGTTCACATGGTCATGAAAAGTCATGGAATTTGAAAAAAGAAATTTCCAGGCCTGGAAAAGTCGTGGAATTTTATTGATTTTGATTGAGAAAACGAATTCCCTTAAAATTTTAAACCATATAGTGATTTGTCTTAAGTTAACAAATTGAAGTGTTTCGAAGAATGTTGCGCTCTTTCTGTGTTCAGACGGTGTAATTGGTTTTAGAGTTGGATTTAAGTGTGAATAGTTTATTTTTGGAGCAGATTCGTTAGTTTGTCGGTCAAGGAAAATGGCATTTGGTCATGGAAAAGTCTTGGAGTTTTATTCCTCATTTTCGGTGTGAACCCCGCTACATAACCGAGGTGTTACTTTTGCTCTGGCACCAACAAACAAGTCCTCTTCCTGTTCCCCTGTGCCTCTCCGTCCCAAAAAATATGACATAAAGCCCGCAGCACACGTTTGCCATAAAATCGCATGCAATCAAAATTGCAGCACATCGCTTCTTGATCGCACCGTGTTCGGGGGAATGCGATGCAATATCTATCGCATGCGATAATGATCACATGCAACAAACATGTTTGATTTTTTAAAAGTGATCGCAGTTTTTCGGAGATTATTGCTTTTTCTCGCAAACGTGTGCGGGTCATAGCGACATAAATGAAATTGACATGGTTTCGAACAATTTTGATTGCATGCTGCGAAGAAAATCGCATGCTATCGCGAAGGTGGTGACGGGCTTAAACAACCATCCTGCATGATTAGGATAAGTTTCGTGGAAGAGCTTGTTCTTTTAACTTCGTTGAGAGCGATCAGTATTCATAATAATATATGTGTTGCGTGTAAACTGATCTGTTAAAAGAGTTTTTAAACTTTAAAAGATATCCCACATTTGCGAACCCTTTACTGTGGTTCTTCTTCAGGAGAATAATGACATTTAAAGTTCAAACGATGGTGCCGGTCACTTGTTTAGAGTCCCAAAGAGATTCAAAAGTGGAACATACGCCCGTGGAAATTCAGCCCTCTCATTCGCACTATTCTTAGCCAAGCTGGAATGCAGAGACTCTAAGAATAGTCTACGGCGGTGATTGTGTTCAAGAGAACGGGCGTAGCGTGGATGAATGTCGTGACTTGTTGTATTTGCACGGTGCCGGATTAGTGATTCTCTACTCGCGGCGCGTGTCGGGTCGTGCTCCGTTGAGCGTGAAGCCCAACAACGTTTGCTTTCTTCAGTACACGTGAATTCGCAATTCTTGCAGTCAACTTTGTACACAATTCATAAGCTTATTTTTTCTTGGTTACTGGGTGGATGTCGTGTGTCCGCTTTCCTTGTTTTTTTTTTATTATTGCTTCCTTATGTTTTTTTCCAACAGGGCCACCGGTCTGTACACAAAGACTCTGGCGAAGATAATTTATCGAGACCTGACTCGATTCTTAGTCGTGTTCGCCGTGGTGTTTGTTGCGTTTTGTGGAGCACTTTTCTTATCGCTGAAAGCAACAGATTCTCAAGAATTGTTCAGGTAACTTAGAGAAGGTGTAACCAAATATAGAAAAACAAGATCTAAAACTAGTAAAAAAGACTGGAAAAAGTATACAAACGAAGTTATGACATATATTTACCGCCCTAACAGATAAGAAATATAAACATGTTTTTGATTTCTTGATTTACAGCGGCTTCGACATGATCCTTCTCGCTGGCATTCGAGCCTTGGTGGAGCAGCAGCCGTTCAACGACAGTTATGAGAAATACAAGTAAGCGTTGGTAAACTACGAACGTGTCTCTCACGCCCTCCACTCGTTCTCTCACTGTACAGTTGGCTGACCACATTATTTTAATCCTCATGGTCAAGGCTATCGTCATTTACTTTTTTTCTCTCAATGTGTGTCTATCTGTCTGTCTCACCCTCCATTCATTCTCTCGCTGTACAGTTGGCTGACCTCAATCCTCATGGTCAAGGCTATCGTTGTTCGCTTTAATTGTGTGTGTGTCTGTCTGTCTCACCCTCCACTCGTTCCCTCCCTGTGCAGGTGGCTGACCACAATCCTGGTGTTAGTGTACATGGCGATGGTTGTCGTCATTCTACTCAACATTCTGATCGCTCAGCTCAGCACCACGTACGAGGACGCCAGGAAGATCGCCCGTCTGCAGTACGACGTAGACCGCATGCGCATAATAACCCGTCTGGAGAGCAGCAGGCTGGAACGTTTTGTAAGTTTTACATCTTATCTAAAGATTTCATCAGTGTATATTTAGTTTTCCTTGTTTTACCTGTTTAGTATGACTTCTGGTATTTTCTTTGTAGAACCTAAGGTTAAGAAAATATAAAGATGGTGCCTGGATAAGCGAAGAGGAATTAGCGAGAGGTATGCGTGCGAATTTATTTGGAACAATTTCTATTGTGTTCAATTTGTGTCGCACTAGCGCAATACCGTTTGAGAGGTTGGCAAGAGAGCTTGCAAAAAGAACAGACTTGTTATTCCTGATTGTAATGTATGGCTAGAACAAATTGTTGTTAAAATTGTTTACCTCCCGGTCTTAGGGTACATTAATCTCGTAGGGGACTACAATGTCCTATTGTTCTCGTACCTAGCGCATTGTGCTGAATCTGTAAATGAATAAATAAAATAGGTTTGACCGAAGTTTGGTGTTGGAGACGACCTGTAGTTAAGAGGAGTAGAGAAAACTGCAGCCATACAGGAAGATACATAATTTAGTATTGGCAACGCTCTCCTAATTGTAAGATATTTTAGTTCTCTTTCTGGCTGATCAAGAAAGTGTCGACTCCTCGATATCTTTTAGAATTTCTCGAGCACGAGGACGAAGGTCACTGGGAACCATTTGAAGAAAAACTGGCCAAGACAAGGTCAGTGGTTTATTTATTCATAGTGGTGTACAACTCAAACTAGTTGTCCCACGAAAGAGAATCCAGACGAGTCCGAGATTGATGAGTTCCAGATTTCAAAGTCAAAATTGTGCTTGAATCCGAGGATTCTACGTTCCTTTAACACGCTTGTGTCAATTCTGGGCTAGGACAGAGGGACTTAGAAATGGAGTACTGCAACCAAACCGCTAGTTTGGTAGTTTGTTGCTTTAGGTATCACAATTGGTCATCTGTTTTAAGTGATACTCGGGGATCTTATTTCAGTCGTGACTCGTGACAGTCTGACTTCCTAGCTACTAGTTATTTTCCCTGTCCTTAGCTCACTTGGAAGAGCACATGTTTTCCACGCAATGACGCATCCTTCAAACAATTCCCTTGCCCCATCTCCAGCATGTTTGGTACCTCATTTGTAGTATTTCCCTCGTAATTAAATAGAGTCAAAGACTATACTTATACAATTTTGACATGTATACACTGTTTTCTGACAAATGAAAGCTGTACCTCTCTGCATTGTCTTGAAAGAAATTTCCTGTGTATAGTTGCTCAAACAACTTTAGAAGTTTACCTTTTTTCGTTTGTTATCTTTCTAAGGTACCTTATTTAACGCCATTCTCTACGTCATGTTAGGGAGAAGATGCGTAAAGTCATGAGAGGAATACGCTTTGGTGACGACAGGCGCTGATGGCTCTTTTCAGTTGTTCTTCAAGGTTTTGCCAGGCTTTACCTTTTATGGCAGAAAACTTTATGAGAGCTTACGAGGTTTATGATGATTTGTTATGGACGACACACTTGAAATGAAAGTTAATTCAAGTCCATCGTTACTTATTTAACAATCTTAATACGAGTGCAACTTGAGACTGGTGGATATTTAACACTTATTCTATTTCGATTGAGGTAGATTAAGCCAACTATCCAACGAAATTGAATAAGTGTTTTAGTATACACTAGCGAGGCAACGGTTCCTATCCAGAAAACGAAAAGGTTTTAAAGAACAAAAAAACACTTTTGCTACTTGAATCACTCTCACTCGTGAGCAGTCTAACATATGTAACAAACGTGTTTTGACAGTTTGTCAACTACAAAATGTCGTAAAACAGTGAAACTCTTTAGGCCTTTTTTAAACTTCCTGTGTTTTCACAGCAATTGTTTTCAGTATGAATGAATGCAAAATAAATATCAATGCACGGCCGCTCTTTTTCAGGTTTCTTCTTGTTCAAATTAAGCGTATAAAATCCCAGTATTATGTTTTGTTAGTGTTTAAGAAATTCTTCTGAAAGGGTTTCCAAGTCAACTAACGTGCTGAGAGTATACACAATACTCGCGAGTAATTTAACAATTGTTTACGTTGAAAATATTTTTAATTTTTTATATGGCCTGTTATTGCGCAACTATTTTTGTAAAGCAAAGATCCATCCAAAACATATTCGAAGGCAAGAAAAGCTTGGTAGCCTTATGCTTTTATGGGCAGGAATTTTACATATTTCTTGAAAGGGCATTGACCTAAGAAAAAAAAATTTTTTTTTAAATAAAACGCCACCGAAGTTTTTTTTTCTCATTATTTGAAGAAAAAAGAGCTGAAACAGTACAAAAACTTTTCCTAAAGTTTGAAATGCTTCGAATATTGTGGTGGTGATGTAGATTTTTGTATACCCATGGATTTGTAATGGGCTGAACTTATACAACTGTAGCATTTTTAAATAAAAAAACGTGAAAAAATATTTAGTGAACTAGTCCGAGACCCTTTATTTTTTTCTAGGAATAAAAAAACCCCGACAGTTATGTGATATTCTAAATATGGTGCAATTTGTTAGCCGAAAAAAGTTTTAAAAAAATTTGACTACATAGAACTCGAGCTCAAAAGCGTCAGCTTTTAAGTTATTCCCTACAATTAAATTTGTTTATAGCGGCTGTTTTCCCTATGAAAGTAACTGTTACCCGAAAGACTAATTCTGTAAACATTTTTTCAGTATAGACAAAAAACGATACTTTTTTGTCACTTTTCCTTCAACTCTTGAATGTTTTGGTTTATAGAATACCATGAGTGTTGCTCTACAGTTATAGTGGTGAATACATCAACGCAGCTAGGAAGCTTTTTCCTGCAGAACCAGTTCGTGGATTATTGTTATTCCGGTTATAAACTGATTAAAATTTGAAACAACCCTCCTATTTTATGTTATCTTGTATATATGCAAACTGAAATCTAGTTCTTCCAAGTGCCCATTCGACTTTGCTGGACTGTATGACCATAATTTTGTTACAACAGCATACAAGGTTGCGTGACACCAATTAACAGCATCGTGTGACGGCGTGACAAGGTGACACCAATTAATAGCAACGTGTAACGGCGTGACAAGTTGACACCAATTTTTTTAGTTAAGGCTAGTCTTCTTCTGTCCTCATATGCTTCACGATCTTTTTCATCATTTCTCTGAGGAAGAGAAAAAGTTCATTGTTTACAGCAGTTTGTTAGAACAGACTACTTCATTATTGTTTTGGTTCTATTCCGTAATAGAAAAAAAGGTCTTGCTAAATCATTTGGGCGTTTATTCTGTCCTAATATCAGAATAGCCAGAATAGTGACGTAACAAGCACTAATCTTTAAAGGCTACAGGAACAGTAACATCAAAAATTAAACCCACTTATGTTTTCTCTACGGTGAGCGTTGCTGCGAGCTTTTTCAAGAAGTCCGCTGACCTGACTGCACGCGTTTAAGAATACACGAACTACTTGGAATAACTGTTCATATGGGAAAAAAAAATTAAATAAAAAAATCGAAATTATTCCAAAATGGATTTCTATCCCGAAATAGGCCCAAACGGACACACCCTAAATGTACAAGTATTCTTGAAAGGCATCACAAAGCGTTTTGCAGTAAAAGCATCGTGTGACGGCGTGACAAGGTGACACCAATTAACAGCATCGTGTGACGACGACAACTGTTATACCTGATCTAAAGAATTTTTGATTTCGGTTTCTTCTGCTGTTCAATTCTGTTAACATAAAGATGCTACCAACTTTGCGAAAGATAATCGCTTTTCAATTAACGAGCAGCAATAATAGCCTCCTATAGCTTCTGAAACTATTGGTGTACGCAGAGACATAGTGAAACACGCGAGCGGGTAAATTTATGCTATTCTTGTTTCGAGGATAATTCTCACAATTAGACCCAATCCTATACCAAAGCCCGATTTCCCACAACCCTCGAATGTCTATCACGTTTGAGACAAACTGCTGAAAACTCATAAAATGACCTGTCCATTCCTTTTGCTAGTCTTGATGAGAAAAACCAGTGGCGTTATTTAATCCAATTCTTGAACCACCTGGTAACCTCATGTCAAATGACCGTTCCTTCTGATGGCCTTAAAGACTAGAAAATTAGGTAACTCGGAAAAGTGTTTAAAAAGTGCAATTTCATAGATCTACAATCATTTAAGTACAGTAACAAGTAACGTAGGTGTAAACGTATTTGAAAAAAAATGAACTTCAAATTGTTTAATAATAAAGTTGTTGAAGCTGCCCAAGAACAGACAAGGATTGCTGTCATACGTGCCAGACGGCATAAAAAGTATATTCGTTGATCGATTGCTGTTGTTGTGAGGCTCTTATTTTTAAGTTGGTAACCAAATTAGGAAAAATACGTTCTCGTCCAACAGTTCTCGACTGTTACGCTCTTGCGAATCAATCATAGACAGAAGCAAGCATTGAAGAACATATTGAAAAGACCGAAAACCAATTAAAAGTTTAACAACATATCTTCGCCTTGCCAAGCTTTGAAAAGTCGAATTTCGTAGTCGGAGCGAAGACGGAGAGTTTTACACAAATTCAGATCAAAATTTTCTTTAAGACTTACAGAAAAGTGTAAGGAATAGTGTCAACAAAACGTGATAAATGTTCTATCAATGTCAGTAAGGTGCCGGCGTTTTACATGGTTTGTGCTGATGAAAACAAAACTCCAGCAGTTTTCCAAGCAGCAAAATACTTTTTTTTTCCTGGATCCAACCCCTAGTTCTCTCCAGGCGAAAAGCTTACATGTAGCATGAAGACCTTTGTATACACAAAAACTGACCCAAATACCAAGAAAAAAAAATTCAAATTTAGTTTAAATACAAAATGTACAATTGTGAGCAGGATGCTTCCGCTGGTTTTAGTTTTTTTGTTATAGAGTTGAAACAATTTTCACACAATTCCAGAAGTATCCCAGGAGTACTGGTTTTCCAGGGCCCTGAAAGAAATTTCAAATTTCCAGGAATTTTCAAAGAATTTCAGGAGCAGTTCGAACCATGGTATTAGGTTGTGATAATTTCGCTTGCGAAATCCTTGAAATTAAAAAGAACTTTTTTCTAAGATCAAAGACGGACCAAAACAGTTAACTACCCTAAAGTATAATAAACAAAATCTTGATGCCAGCTCAAACACGACAATTCACCGTACCTGATAGAGTTGAGTTTTTCTTCAACAGTTTCCCATGGGTGTCTTTCCTCGCTATACTCGAGCAATTCTGGAACGAGATTTTCCAAGATTAAATTGACTTTTTATGCAGACATTACGAGTACTTCTTTTTAACCTAGTAATCAGTATTAATTTCCATGCATTTCCATGGTTCATACAAATTCTTCGTAAAAAAAATTCAAGTACTTTGCAAGAATATTTTACTCTTTTTCAAGGACTATTTGTCACACAACGATATGCAATTTACATTCAATTTATGAAATTAGCTAGTGCACCACCAGTTAAAAACAGGTTAGGTTTCCAGAATAAGAAAACTTAGCAAACCGAAAAGGCTGGAATAAAATTATTCTTTCATTCTTTAAGATAAAGTTCTTTTTTTTTAAAGTTAGGCTTTTCTTTTTTCTGTCAAACGTAAAGAATTGGCCTTGACCATGCAAATACTAGTAAAAATGAACCAAATAGCCAAAACGCCATAAATTATTTTGTTTCGTAAAAAGTTTAAGGATATTTGCAACTCATATTTTAAAGGAGCGTTTTGAACGAATTGAAGGACTGGTTTGTTTTTCAAGCACTTTTCAAGGCCCATACGAGCCATGTTTTTAAATATATAATGAACTTGCTTTCTTAAACAGAAAACTCACTAGGCAGAAGTCACAAACAAATAGTAGTGTTTTTAATCTGGGTAGCAAGCATTTAACGAAACTTTGGCCGCGCGGAAGATGAGGTGTGCCCAAACTGTCGTGAAAAGCTTACTACGTGATTATTGTAACTTCAGTTTTGTTGCTTTCTGTGCGAATTCGAGCAAGAAATTATTTTGTAAGATACGCCATGCTGACGAGGCCTAACAAGGCCAAAATAGCTGTCCACGGCTGCTCACACTCAGACTCAAACCATTTCTAGGGTCCAGCACACGCTAAGTTCCTTCTGACCCGTGAGGACTCAGTGCAATTTTACTGGCTGTCTCCATATGATATCATTAGTACGCATGTGCAAACACTGCTGATTTTTCACCAACAGTCAGATCCCACAAGCGTTACGCTTATAGTTTGGTATTTAGGTGAACGGCTAAAAGAGTGGGTGTGGTTGCCTTTATAAAACAGCTGGGTAGAAAGGCAAGGCAAGTGAAAACAGGAGGGTTGGTTTGTCCGCTACCCGCCCGTTAATAAAACCCATACTGTGGTTACTAACCAGGGAACACACGGCACACACGAGTGTTATCACTGCACGTATACAAGAATCTACACGAGCCTAAACTTACAAACACAAGTTTCACACAAGCCTCGCGTTGGCAACAGCTTAAATTTTATTTGATCCAGACACCAACCTTTAGCAAGTCTCATCTCATCTATCCAATCTCCTTCCTTGTAATACCTGGTCCGAAAATTCTGAAATAACAACCATCGTTTTAACTAATTAACTTGATACTATAATATGTCAACTTCCTTTCCAACAAGAAAATAACTTAAAAAAACAACTAAAATATTTTACATACTTTCGATAAGGACTTACAAGGACCGAACAAATATACGGGCTTTTAGGACAATCATTGAATGTTACTTAAAATCTCATTTAACAAATTTTAATAAACATGAGCGAAACAATTCATGCGCGTATCACGACCGTTCACACGCGGTCCACGATTACTTCACACATGTTTGGTTCACGATCAGTTTACATGCAGTCCACCAGCAGTTTACCTGCGGTAACGAGCAGTTCACGTGCGGTTCACGTGCGGTCCACGTTCAGTTACCTTGCAGTTCATAAGCAGTTCACGTGTTTAGCTCAATATTAAAAGTATTCAAGCAACGTCTCAACTATGAACAGTTTACTCACAAAGAAGGGAAGAGACTCCATTCGGTTAATCAGCGTGATCCTGTCCACGTCGTACTGTAGTCGAGCAATTCTCTTTGCCTGAGCATAAGTGTCGCTCATCTGGGCAATAAGAATATTTAGCAACACTACAATCACTGTACCCATGTAGGACAGGACCAAAAGGGTTGGAAGCCACCTGTAAAACAGAAACATCTGCGTTATGCCACTGTTCCACGGTGAGAAGGATTTTTGGACTCACATGAGGAAATGAGTCACTGGTTAATTTCTTGTCTATTCTCGCTTGACATACGTCTCGCAAACTACTCGCTCGATATGTCCCATAGTACATTGATACTTGCATCCATGCGAGTCTCTGTAGCTCAGTGGGTAGAGCATCTGACCGGTAATCAGACGGTTGCTGGTTTGATTCCCGTCAACTTGTGAATCGATAATTTCTTCTTCAACTATGTTTTCAGTATTTCTAAAGGTTTTTGTTAGTTGACTCAAACTTGAGGTACCTTCAATCTTTGAAAAATATTCTGAAGGAGAGTGGCTCCCAGCACTTACTTGTAGCCCGAGTAGCTATCATTAAAAGGTTGCTGCTCAACCAGGGCCCGTGTACCACTCAACAGTATCTGATCGAAGCCACTGCAAATAAGAATTGTACGTTATACCCGGCTGTAGCGCACGTGCTGGTAAAAATTCTTGTAGATCTAACATCAAAGAATACGTGGCCTTAGTCCCTATGTATGGCTTTGTGTGTTCACGGCTCTTCTGGGAGGCCCGGTTACCTGGGAACTTTGTAAAAGGCCGGTGCGCTCGTTTGTTATCTTGAAATTCAGATTAACCTCATGCCCAGGCTTTAATTTGTCCCGCCTCTCCATTATACAAGGGAATAGCCCTGGGAACAAGACTGAATCGACAAGCAAACAAACAGACAAGATACAAGCGGGAGCATGGATTCCATGCATGAGTTGACTGTTAAACTAGCGTTGTTGGTCAACTTATCTGAATTACTGTCTATGTCACGCGTTGTCATCGTTATCAATATCATTACGGTTGTATTCAACACTGTTACTACGACTTCTTTGAACCATAAACACTACTATCTATGTACCTGTAAAGATGCTGTGCGTTTGCCCCTCTAAGAGCTAAGAACACAGCTCCACAGAAGGATAAAAACACCACCGCAAACACGACAAAGAACCTTGTGATATCTTTCATAATAATGCTCTCGAGCGTCTTTGTGTAAAGCCCAGTGTCTCTGGAAATTAAGCAATAGTATAAGTACCAGACTATAGTTAACCAAAAACCATGGAGATATAATTATATACATTGCCTGGTTCCTCTTGTATGTTCCGTGTAACACATAACAGTTTTCATTAAGAAAGAAGAAATCAGCTTTTATGACGTATTTACTCTCTGAATCGACGAAAGTAATCAAAATGGGTCTTAACGTTTGAGTTTGAGTTCATGATTAACATCTTCTGATCATTTCTCGTCCAGGGCCCATGTGTTTAAAAGACGGTTAATTTCTATGAGAACCAATAGGTTTTGTTAAGAGTAAACTCTGGTTTAAAGTTAATCGGTTTTTGAACAACCGGCCCCTCGGTAACGAAAGTCATCATGATCAAAAGCGTTTAAAACCTTTTGAGAAAATTATCTGTTAATCGTGATAATTCAACTTTGGTAATAACTAATTATTGCCGCGTCAGCCGAGACTGACGAGGCGGCAGGTGACAGAGCCGGTGCGCATATACTAAAAAATGAATCTGTCTAAGCGAGGAAAATGTCGATTGCTAGTGTAATGGAAGAATAGGAAAGACGCGCACGTGAGCCACTCACAGCGGGAGTTGATCATCGTGACGTTTATGCTTTCAGTGTTGCTCGCGGGCACTGTAGCGGTAGCTGCAACAACTCAGTATATAGAGAGATAGATAGATGCCTTTAATATCTAAACTTTAAAAAAACTGATGTAAAACCTTAGTGCAGCCCTTCAGCTAGGTCAACATAGGTGACCTACTATTAATGGGAGCTAGGAGAAATATTACATCGAATTGCTTATATTGAGTTTAGAACGTAGCTTTAGGAAACATGCGCAGTCATAGTATGGAACACCAACCTTCTGACGCAAGAGAATTTGAATAACCTGAGCCAGTTGGCAAGGTACCCAATGGCGGCCACGCTCCACTGCTCATTACGCTCTGAGTACCGTAAAGGAATAACAACCAGTACAAGCAGGATTCCTAACCAGTCAAACAGGTTATACACGTCTTTGAAGTACTTTCTACGCTCCCTGCATCATAAACAAGCAAAGGCAGTTTTAGCTATACCATAACATCATTCTTAACTTGCATCTAGTAAAATCTCAAACAATTTAAATCTCAAATAAAAAGTAGATTCCTGAAGGAATACTAGTAGTTTATTCTTTCAGCAATTTTTTTTTGACTCTAAGTTCCTTCATTAAAATTACAAATTGAAATAACAATATGGTACTGACGTTAAAGTTATGAATATCAAAGTTTCACCTAGCTTACACAACTATTCATAGTTTCCTCCGATATTATTCTTCTTATTTAGCTTTAGTTTAAAAAATTGTTGTGTGTGTGTGTATTATATTGAATTAACTATTTCCTAATCCTGTAAAAATTGTACCTCTGCCTCTTCTATAATCAAATGTATACCTGTAACCTGGTCCTAACTCAATTTTAGCTCCTTAGTTATTCGTTAGGGCTGGTACCTCCTGTATATTAAATGATTCTACTAATATGTGTTGTAATGTAAACGTCAAAGGTACAAATAAAAAAGATTGTTGTTGTTGTCGTTGTTGTTGTTCTCTTTGTGGGACTTCTTTTGTTGTTAACCCTCCTTAGAACTCCTTTAGTGATTTATTCAGCAAAAAGGTAAAAGTGCATAAAGTACAGTAAAAACCCGCGTATAAGAACGTAAACTTTAAAAACCTTTTAGGCTAATACTTTCATTTTGAATTCCATTTTCACAAGAATCTATTTAGCCTAAAATTTTAGATGGATTCGTGTTTTACAAAAATGAAGGCACAAATGAAAAGGAAAACAAAAAAGTTAGTCGAAGTTTCAGTCAGTAAAATAAAAAAAAATTAACTATGAAGCTTTGATATTTAGAGACATGCATGTTAAAACAAAATTTACTTCTAAACTGAGTTTTTAAAATTTATTTAATACAACAATATATTCCAGATCACATTTGCCCTGTAGTGGTTTCTTTACTAATCGCTATTACCCTTATCAAAATAAGAGCCTATTTAAGTACCTTGAAGTAGCCTAAAATCCCACTAAACACCATTTCTATAAGAATCTTTTTAGGTTTAATTGGAAAAATCTAGGTTCTTGTACGCGAGTTTTTACTGTATTACTTGATTTGAAAATTGCAACATTTTAAAAAAGAATAACTCGTGCGCGCAAATATAGGCGTTTTGAACAAGATTAAATTTGTCGATTATTAAACTACCAAAAGCGCATAGGGGTAATTTAAAAAACTTTAAATCTCACATACGAGATTATCGGAAGCGCACTGGCCGAGTGGATAGCGTTTTCGAGTCGTAACCCTGGAGTCGCAACTTCGAGGCCCGGTCAGACTATTGTGTTGCGTTCTTGAGCAAGACACTTTATCTGACTTTGTTCCAGTCGACTCAGCTGGATGAGAACCAGTTCTGTGTTGGCTAACCTGCGATAGATTAGTGTCCTGTCCTGAGTAGTCAAAGACTATCATCCGCTTAACACTACAGAAACCATAGATTAGCGCCGGCCCAATAAGCCACTTAAGCTCGAGAAAAAAATTAGCTAGTTTAGCTTACATGGGCGACGGAAGGTTTTAGACTCTGCTCCTTTTTAAGCAGTTAAGGTTCGCAATGTTTTGTGTGAAAACAAACGACCGCCGGCAATCTCCTATACTGAACACACCTTACCTTATTAGTTGAATGATCTCGTCGCAAATGTAGAAGAGCGTCATGAATAGGACGAAAAGTTCACATGCGGCTCTCATTCTGTCGGCTCGGGTCGTGTACTGGGTTGGCTGTGAGCTGTGCGCACAACCTTGTATCAGGGCGAATGACAGGGCAAACAGAAACAGCACGTACAGCAGAGTCTGGAGGCTGCAGAGGAGATACCGACTGAATCGGTTAAAGAGCATATGACACAAAAGTATACTTTAAAAAGCATTGGTTTGCCAAGTTTGAGAAACATCCGATGAAAGTACGCCAAGATATGTCATGTAGAATTTTGAATTTTTCCAGCTAAAAGTGTTCCCTCCAAAAGACCAACAAGATGACGTAAGGGGTCACATGCGTCTCTTCTTAGTCCACCTAAAATGGTGCCACCAAGCAAAGAGATAAGTTGATTTTCAAACATCCATAACTGCTAGAGTTTTCGATAGAAACTCTATTAGTTACAGATATTTTAAAGTCGATTTTAGATGGACTGAGATGAGACGCATGTGACCTACGTTAAAATTAGTCCTACTAGCCTGGTTTTGTTTAACATATTCTTATGAAAGCTTAACTCAAGAACGAGTATCGTAGGGCTAAGTTGAATTTAGACAAAACAATGTTGAAATCGTCGCCATTTATGCATCTATAGGCTCTATATATACTGACGTTAAATCATTGAAAATAGTCACACTACCCAAAAAAAAAACTTTACTTATCTTAAGGCTTATATTTTAAATAATAAATCAGTTGGGATGAACATTTGGGGAAAAATTGAGGACACTTCGCTCAAAAAGAAAAGTGAATCGCGGTTGGTTTCGTACAAGCAGCATCGTGTTTTACAGGTCAGCTATCACGTGACACTGGCGTGGTCCAAGCTGACTCGACAGAAACCCAAAAAAGGCCGTGTGAGACGGTCGAATCGTGGTTGTTCACTCTAGGGACTGATTTCGGTAAGTGATTTAATGTCAGTACATATATAGTTTGGCTGGCCAAGCCTATGCTGACATGGCCGAGACGTCGCACGGTGAACAAACTAGGAATATGCATTAACTGTTAAACTCCCCCAACTGGAGCCAGCGTTTTTCATTGAACAAGTTTGGGAGAATTTTAATTTTCATCTTTTTTAGTTCGCTTTGTGTGATAAATTCTAGCTTTTCAGTATTAAAAGACTTATTGTGAGTTATGTAACAGAGTGTAACAAAAGTCAGAGCACAAAAGCGAAGTAAAAGCAGTCACAGGGAAATCGCAACTTTACCTGAGCACAAAATGTCCATACTCTTGCCACTTGTGTTTTATAAGCGTTCGAACAACCGGATGCTGTAAAGCTTCCTGGAAGTAAACAATTTAACTTCAGAGAACTCTCACATAAAACAAACTGAGTTGCTTTTATCTTCAGACACGAATCCAAGAGCTTATTCCTGCTACCTTAAGTAACACATACCGCAAACACCATAAGAAGCCAGGACCTATAACTTTGTCTCTGCAACTTACCCTGTTCTGACTCTTGGCAATTGCACTGAGGCAGGACGTCGACCTGATGTTAAATGTTTCATTGAGTTTTTCTTTTTCGCTCTCTGAGTCTCGAATCTTAGGAGGCCTCCCACAATCATCGCTTTCTAGGATTTGGTAAAAAAAGTGATAGTTCAGAGGGTCATCCGGGATACTAGACCACGCCTTCTCGATACTTTCTCCGTCCTCTTTGTTACCATAGTCCTCCTTGCGTTCTGGGAGGTACGGCCAGTGGGGATTCACCATGCGGTCCAACACGGCCACCACAGTTTTCTTAAAAAAAAGGCAACATTCAGAAAAAAACATGCGAGGAATTGAACTTTACTTAGTCCTCCAACAGCTGATTTTCTTTTAAGTTAAAAAACAAACTTATTGTTGCCTGACCAATCGCATGCAATAGCAGAGGGGTTGGCGCAGTGGTAAGACCTCTGCCTCCCAATCCTGAGGTCCCCGGTTCGATCCCCGGCCTGGTCAAGGGTTGAATATTCGGGCAACTTTCTTTCCCGCTAAAGGCTACTCCATCCTTCCGGGGTCGTTAAATGAGCGGAGGGGTTGGCGCAGTGGTAAGACCTCTGCCTCCCAATCCTGAGATCCCCGGTTCGATCCCCGGCCTGGTCAAGGGTTGAATATTCGGGCAACTTTCTTTCTCCATCCTTCCGGGGTCGTTAAATGAGCGGAGGGGTTGGCGCAGTGGTAAGATCTCTGCCTCCCGATCCTGAGGTCCCCAGTTCGATCCCCGGCCTGGTCGGGGGTTGAATGTTTGGACGAAATTCTTTCCCGCTAAAGGCCACTCAGCTTTCCATCCTTCTGGGGTCTTTAAATGAGTACTATCATACATGGAGCGCTTTGAAGTGGCTGCCTGAGGCGCCTATATATGCTTCCGGTCCGCTGGGGGTAAGCTGATCGTTGTAAAGCGTCTTTGAGCATTCATTTGGAAAAGGCGCTATATAAATGCACCACTTAGCCTTTGCAAAGTAAAGAAATGTCCTTCTACCTATACACAAGTACTTATGAGGCAAGTCGTTTTTGCGTGAAAATTTCCCGCCAGTAAAGATTCACCATACTGTCCTACACGGGCACAAAACTTTTTCTGACGAGGAAAAATATTTCTACTTATCAACCGAAATCGATTTCATGTGAGTATTGCATAAAATTGTTGCTTTATTAAATGTTCTTTAAAGTCTGAAGGTATTGCCAAAATAGGCATGTTAATGAGAGAAAACAACTACGACCTTAAGTTTCTGTAAAATAGGCTAAACATTTGTTGTACTTTTTTTACCCTGGCTAATTTTTTACCTTTCCAATTCACAGGCTTCTCAAACGTAATGCATCTAAAAAGTCGAACTTTACGTTTGGGACGCCTGTGCCCAAGTCAGCCGAAAGAGACTGAAGTGTATGTACGACGACTCTCAAGTTCACGCAGACACAACGCGTACAGTACATTACCAATCATGACTAATTTTAATTAAAGTTTTAAACTTACTTTCATTGTTTGCTTTTCAATCATCTCCGTGAAGCTGAAATATGCAGGCTGAGGATTCTTGCCAGGCCTCCAAGAGAACAGCGTTTGTACCCTGTGTAAACAAATATCAAGTGAGCCCACACAAAATATCGATAAAAACACATTCTATGTGCCAGGTGTGTGAAGAGATAACACCGCTTTTTCTAGTTTTTTTTTCTCTAATTTTTGTCCATGATTACCCTAAAACTCACAATTCAAACTGAAAGACGTAACCTGATGTATCTATTTGTTAGCATTCGCAAACTCCCGAAATGAGAGTCGGCGATGGAGGCGGAATCTTTTCACTATGATAATTCGTGATTCCCAGATATTTTTGATATTAATAATTTATGATTCATTTATAGAATTTCTTCATGATTTATGAGAAAAAATTCCAGAATCATGATTCATGAATCACAGCCTGCGAGATGATGTGATTCATGATTCCTTCACTTTTTTTAGCCGTGATTCATGATTCAAGACTCCGCTTCCACCCCCGAATGAGAGTGGCCTTTGGAAATTGCGAGTCAAAATATCAGTAACCCTAGCAAACATTTACGAGTATTTTCCAGTGGAATTTTGATTAAACAAAAGTAAAAACTGCCTGAGAATTTTGTGGGAGAAATAAAACAGGAAAACATCGAATAATACGGTTTGTTACGCACTTGCTTCACATTGGCTTCAACTTTTTAGATCACTAAACTTTGCAATTGATTCGCTCTAAAAAGGAGCGACTGAAGTTCTTGCTTTCGCTAGCAAGAACAAAATCTTACTGGCAGAAAGCTCTGTGATACTGGAGTCACGTCAATCTGTACTTACTAATGAAACGGAATTTGTTTTTCATAATTTTGCAGCTTATTATGTCGTAAAAAGGGATTAGAGAGAAAAAACTGCAAAAATAACTTAAAATACGATCTCAGTATTGACAGCCGAAGACACGAGTAAACTTAAGGGGTCTGGGGAGATGTTCCGCCCCCCCCCCCTCCCCAAAGGAAAATTTGAAATTTGTAGCATCTCTAGAATGCACTTTTGAACCATTTTCAGAGAGAATGATGCGATAAAAGAACCAACACTTACAGTGGGAGTCGGAATTAGTTTGTTGCTATTTTTCTTTTAGAATTTGCAGTCTTCTTGGTGTATACGTTTATGATGCAAAAAGTTCAGGTTTTTTAAATTGAAAGAGAAAAAAATGCAACCAAGTTCATGGCTGGACCAATCCCACTGGTTTTCTAGATAAGGATTAATTCCTAATTACGCGAACTTCTCAACTTTGGATTTCCTAAAGGACATTTACTATTATATTCCCCTAAACTAAATGCAGCATTTTTAGGGCTTTCAAAAGCACAGGCAGCCCAGGTCTCAATAGAAACCAATTTGGTAAACCATAGCCCATAGCTTTGTTGTGCCTAGAAACCATAAAGGCATAAAAAAATTACCAAAGCAAAAAGAAATAAAATTCACTTCTACGGTAGGTCAGAATTGCAGCAAGAATCCTTGATTTATACCCAGATGCATAGTTACACATAATTATTATTGTTTTTTGTAATTTAGATAGTACTGACAAAAAAGAACTCTTTCTGTGCTTTATACTAACACATCAACTACAAACACTTTAAATTAAAATATATTTTTAAATGATGATAAAAATACAGAATGCAAAGGCTATATTATTGTTTAAAAAAATAAAAACCAAATGTTTTAGACTTACATTTCATTATCATAGTTTGACACAAATCTCAACCCTTGTCTAATTTTTAAAAACAAATAAACTAGAACAAACAATATTTTTGTGTTTTACCACTAGACATTGAGTTCTCATACTAGTTAGTCAAAAACTTTTGTATTTTTTGATTTTTTAAGAAAAATAAATATTTATAGTCTCAATATTCTGTAATTAAAGTTCGTACAACTCTAACATTTTTCTTTGGACCAAATCATTTCATATATAATTTCAAGTACTTCTGCAAAAAAAAATTAAAATTGGGTTAAATTGGGTTTTTTTCTACAGTTGCTCAAACTAGCAACATTTTCGGCCAACTTGGTTTATAACCACATTTTCAAGGGACTGGGTTGTGACGTCATTCCCGACTTGTAATATTGAGCAAATGAGATCTTTTCTAAATACAAATGTGTAAAAGAATTGAGAAGTGTAGGAGGAATTGAAATCTACTTCTGAATCAAAAATCTCTGGTTCATACACGTCCATTTGCTGTGTTTTGATCCAGAGATGTGCAGGAATGATACCATAATCCAGTTCCCCTAAAACATGATTGTGAACCAACAGAACTTCAACTTCAACTGTTTGTAAAAAATCGAGATTATGATTGATTTCAAAATTCATTGCTTAAACATCCTTAGTTTGCAAACACTTAAAGTGGTTACAAAAATAACTGTTAGTGTTATATAGGCAATTTAAAGTTATTATCATTACTGTTTCTGCTGTAAAACCATTGATTGTTACCTTGCATGGCTCATCTGTCGGATTAGGAAAGCAGATACTTCATCATTCTCTTTCTCCATGGCAAGCTCAACTGGTAACTTTGCTCGCTTCTTTTCTGGTTTCAATTGAGCTTTGGTCTTCAGACCCAACAACCCAGGGCATTTTCTCACCAAAGTCCTACTTACAGCAACAAAGTTCAACTCCGCAGCATAATGGAGAAGTGTGCGCCCCTCAGACTTCTCTGATTTGTCTCTAAATGTCTCATACCTATTGTTATGGTTTATTCCACAATGTAGAAGGATATCTGCAAACCTGTTTATCTTAAGAAAAATGTTTATTTAAATTTAGAAAATGACCATTATTAGTATCAATATAACAAATCAGTGAAGAGCTAACAGAAAAATTATTAGTGTTTATTAGTGTATTACAAAATTTAATTCTTATTTTTTTGCTTGAATAACAACAACAATTTATTCTGTAAGTACTCCTTATTATTACAATTATTGTTATAAAAAAATATTTTATATCAGGATGACAATAAACTATTATTTGATGAACACCAGCCATTTAGAAATAGCAAAGGCTAATCTAGCTAAATGGCTAACTAGGCCAACATAAATTTCTTGGAAGTATCAGGTCCAAGGGAGAAAACTTTTTATTTTTACTGTCTATGAAGTACAGGATAGAGTTAGTTTATTATTCAGAACTAAGATGGATCACCTGCCGTTCAAGGCTTGGAAGAAGTTCTTTTTTTCCTTTATACTTTCTTGAAAGGGGCCATTCCTTCAAGATTACCAACATGGGGTCCTCAGTTTTAAGCTGCCCATTCATTTTCCATTTTTCAACTAAGCGATCGACCCGCACTTCATCCATTGCCTTTGTCCAGGGTATCTGCTCTTCCCCATCAGATTTGTGTTTTTCTCTCACCTTTTTTTAAGAGAGAGCATAGATCTATTTTTTGTAAAAGTCAACTAATAAATTGGTTTCAAACCTAAAAGCTTTTGATTTTTTTTTCTTCTAGATATACAAATTATCTCAGTTAGAAACAACAGTGAACTTCTTCTTCAGCATCCGCATCATGTTACTCTAGGTGAACATGCATTTACAGCACTGTAGCTGCATCCAAGCTATGGAATGGTCTACCTAGAACTATACACAATGCTTACTCATAAAGTCAAAAAATAATTAACATACACTCATGTAATGTAAGTTGACAAACATTCCATTGAATAGCATAGTTAAATATTCTTAATTTGTCATTTTAAAGAGAATCTGTTTTTAAAATTTACCTTTATATCCAGTACCTCAAAAATTTAATGTTACATAAACTTACTGATAAAGAGAAAAGAAATAAAATAATATACAATATCTTCATTTTATGCTATTTATTTTCATGTCCAGTTAGCCCAATATTTGAGCAGTTCCTACTGCTAGCTTTCCTTCAATATAGAACTGAAGATAGTAGTTCTGTTGAAAACTTATCGATTTATCTAAAAAGCCTAAAATGAGATAATAAATAATATATCTAAGTTAACCTAGAAAATATATAGTAATCGTTATTGTAGTTAACACTATATCCGGAGTTCAACCAAAACAACCCTTCAGTATTTACACTTGGATCAATAATATACCGATACACAATATCTTGATCTTTGCAGAACGTTATTTCGAACATTTATCAGCAAGAAATACTATAACAATACTTACTGCCACCCAGAAGTCGTGATCAAAATCATCCTCAAGCTTTTCCTCTACGCCTTGCTCCACCTGATCTGAATCTCCCTGATCTACGGCACTCGTGTCACCTTCGTGCTCTGCAACCAGTGGTTTTTCCTCGTCACTTGTTTCTCGTCTCTTTCGTTCTTGTAGCTCTGTATACGTGCCTTCTTTTCCTTGAGAGCTCATGGTGGCTGTAAACTGGGCTGTTCACTCGTATTATCATTAAATTGAACTAGCTATCGGTATAAATTAGAATATTCCGATATCAAACTTGTGTTTATATTCAACGCGCTCGTTCCCAGTTGTGTTAATTGTCCCTCAATATCTGTTTAACTTTAAGAGCTTGTGTTTGTGCATATATTGCTAGCTCGTTGTTTTAACGCCCAATAATGCTTCTGATATCGGAACTGGTCACAAGATTCAGACTGAAACAAACATGGCATCCAATGCAATGTTCTGGAATTAATTTGCCTCTGTGGTTTTTTTAAATTCCATTCACAATGTGTCACTCCCAAAAAATCTGTTCTCCCCTTCTGTTATAATCTATGGAGTCATCAATATAAGTTTCGTTGCTCTGATCCTCAGAAAATCTACTGTAAATTCAGGTAAGAGATTCCACCACGAAACAAAATATTCTGCGAACAACAAAATATTCGAAGTTCTGGGCGTTCCCGCGCTTCTTCAAGCGGAACGAGCAAAGACTTGGGCGAGTTAGTACTCAGTCTTTTCATTTTTAAACCTCGGCCATAAAACTACAGGGAGAAAAAAAAGAAAAGAGAATGTCCGAGCTTTAAAAATGTTTCCCTGAAAACTTTAAAAAAAATCTTAATTTAAATAACGATATGGGAGAGTGTTGTAAAAAAAAGAAGACAGCTCTTTTGTTTGAATAAAGTACGGAAAACAGCATGGGAAAACAGGACTTTTCGACAGTTGATATCACGGGTTTGATCGGAAACTCGAGTTTGTATATACTTTCGTTTAATTTTTTCATTTCGTATCAACTAAAATATGCATGTTAAAGAATGTCTTTCTGTGTATTGCATTTATCAGATAGACTTGCACCTGCCAACCTCCCTTTTTGTGATTGGCTGAGCATTGAGACAATTCTTTTCATTCGTTGCTTGCGGAGTCTGGGGACAATAGAATTCTCTATATTAGGAACACAATGCCTAGAAACACGGAATCTCAATAAAATCGCTCTTATTGCGTGTTTAGGTTTTCAAACTGCAAAAAGGGAGTTTTTAACGTCTTGGACGGATTTTCATAATATTTCTTCTTTCAGTTTCAAAAACAACTTAATACAATAATACGGACAAGATTAAAATCTTTAGTCTCCTTTGGTTTCAACCACAAGGCTTTTAATTTTGACCACAAAGACAACAACTTCTTCAAAATCCTGAAACACCAGCTTGTCGGCAAATCGATCGCGAGGATCAAGTTGAACTGGAGCCGTAAAACAAACCGAAACTCAAACTGAACATGTCAAAAGTCTTGTTCCTTTACTCGACAGATGAAAACGAAAACGCCGAAGAGTTGAGGGATTATCTTCAAGCAAAAATGGGAGACGCCGTAAATTTTGTCAACGCCATTGAAATGTTAGCGGAGGAACTTGATGTTGAGGAGGAGCTCGCAAGTTGTGCCTGCGTTGTACTGGTTTGTTCCAAGCATGGAAATGAATGCATCAAATACAAAAGACAAGAAGTGGTTGACGATGATGTGATTTTCGACGGTTTATTATTCAATAAGTGCCTGAAGTCGATGTTGGATAAATTAATAGTTGTTTATTTTCAGAAGGGATTAAGCCAGTGGGTACCAGACGCAGTGAAGACAAAGAGAATTTACAAAGTCGGGGAGAAATTCGGGAGCAAGGATTTAATCATTGACCAGTTGGCTGACTCGATACAGGCGATCATCACTCCGTGTACAACAGCGTAGAATTGTGTGGTAACAATCCAATGCACTGCTGAAAATGAAACTCGCAGTTTTCTTTTCCGGGTAAAAACACAACAAAATGGAGTACGAACGGAAGTAAAGCGAGGTTTTATGCAAATCTTTGTAGTTGTCAGTGTGTATTGTAAGTAAAAAACAAAACGTATACTAAAAATGACAAACAAAGATGATGCACTGAATATAAAGGCCAATATCGTAAACTAGCGAATATGTATATACGGACTCTGCTATAGTTAAAGAGAAACACAAGTTTCTGAATACAAATTAAAATAGCATTTTATAAGCAAATATCATCTTACAGGAAGTTAAGAATAAATATGATATACTATCATAAAATCAAAAACTGCAGGTAAAAGAATGGTAATTTAAAAAAATCGCTACAACCAAGAAAGACGATGAACATTATTTAGGGTTCTAACTGTAGCGTTGGGACAGAAACTAACTGCTCGATTAGTATTGCAATTATTATTAAAAAATTCTGTCATCACACTCTCGACATGGTGTTAGAGGACTACCAAACGATGGCGTGACTCGTGCAAGTTAATTTTTCGGTGATGAAAGCATTTGTGAACGAGCGAAGATTTTGAGTGGGTTGTACAGTAGTGCTATATAACCTAAAGCTCGGCTCTGACCGCATGAGTTAAAATGCCTAGGACATGATTAAATACTTTGATACGTCTTTTTAAACAAGGAACAGCGATAAAGACATTTTGCCAAAATCTTTTATAAGGGAGGGGGAGGGGTTGAATAGGCTTGCGGGTCGAAGCATTTGACCCAATCACGAATCTCATCAAAAAACTGAACGAATCGGCGGATCCTGCAAAAGCGGCGGGTCACAGATCGATTATGAAATCGGCCACGGATTATGGATTTTCAAGAGCGTGTTGTTTTTCTGAGCGCAGATCCTAAACTTGCTAGGCCATAGGATTGCGGGTTTTTTTTTCACAGTGTGGGCGCTTTGTTCCCTCTGTCAACAGACCGCACAGCAAATTACGTCAATTTTCTGTTTTAAGAAATAGATTATCATGACAGTTGAGCACATGGGGCCAAAAGGATGTATTTAGCGCTTCACAGAGTAGTCCACAGTCCAGTCTTGTTATGCTGATGAGCTGGTTCTGGTAGGAACCGCCGAGCAGGGGCAGCTGAAGGACTCTAGCCGTCCCAGTAATTTTTTTTTTAAAAATTTAATTTTTGAAAAAAAAGAAAGACCTAAGGGTCTGGAAATTTTTTCAGTTGCCGATTCTTTGAATGTGTATTTAAAAAGCTAACAAACGAAGATGTTTTATGGAATAAAGACCAGACTTCGAGCCAACATGGCACAGATAATATTTAAACACCTGGCAACAAGGACAATCATAACTGAGACACGAACTAACAGACGGGGGGGGGGGGGGGGGGGGGGGGGGGGGGGGGGGGGGGGGGGGGGGGGGGGGGGGGGGGGGGGGGGGGGGGG
>JAOBAT010103747.1:0-15514 GCA_026413305.1 Hydrozoanthus tunicans
ACCCAATATCGGCAGTACCCCCCCCCCCCCCCCATCCCCGGGACAACACGACTGGGTAAAGTATAATAGTACAAAGTGTCTAAAAATTGCTGCAGATAGCCTACCTAAGAGGTTAAACATGTATGCTTAAAGGGGGAAATTTAGAAGAAGCAACTGACAGTAGAAGTGTTTTCAGCAGCTTTCTCTAACGCTATCTTATGGCGAGCAATGTTAAGCTATCAATGTTCAGTTTATTTCCTCTGGTACAACGGTCCTAAAAAAGTTTGAAAAGCCAAACAGAACTACAAAACGTGGCGATTAATACTCAGTCTCAGTTACATTACTGTACCTCTCATCTGCTAGGCTTATTCCGCTTCACTGTTCGTCATTTTTCTACTGGGAAAAAACAAGTTAATTAGCACCAAAAGCTCACTAAATATGGTCATGTTTATGTAAGTGATTTATGAAGCACATGAACAAAGATAGAAGCCTTAAACACGGAGTTATGAGACAAGTAACGCGATCTGCTACCGCAAAAATAAGAAAATCTGATTTTGCTGAAAACGTTTTTCGCTACACCAAAAATACGACTTATTTTGAGGTTCAAACAGTCTCTATTTCATGAGGGTCTTCGCGATAAAACTCTTTTGAAATTGGGAGTTAAACTTTCCTTTTCTGCTGTTAGGAATTTTTGAACTTTTTATTCACGACAATGTCTTATATCTAACCATGGCATGACCCTGCAAAAAAGTAATGTTGGAGAGGAGGGGCATTTTATTGTCCAAACAGGAACCTCGAAATTTTTCTACATAGCGACCAAAGAACGCACAACGTACAGTAAAAAATTGCGATCGCGTTTTTCTGCGTCCAACGCAAAATTACGATAAAATATCGCAACACCTAATGTTTTGTTTCAAACTGATCGATTTGTAAACTTTTCATTCTACTGGATACTGGTACTTCAGCCACGAACACTCCTGCATGGCTCTGGCATGAAAAATTCCTTTTTTAAACTTCAACAGTTTTCAGACAGTAAGGAGAACAACAGTTTCCAATAGTTTCCGTACAGTAAGAAGAGGTGAGATCAAATAGATTTAATTGAAGTAAATGTGAGCCAAAAACGCAAAATATAACTGAAACATTGTGATAATTTTAGACCAACTTTTAAAGTTAAAACTAAAGAATAGAAAAAAAAACGCACAAGGCAACCATATGCATTTCTGTAGGGGCGTCAAATCAACTTTCTCTACTGGTCTAGAATAATATTCATCTTGCTTCTTTAAAATATTCAGAAGATGCTAAACAAAAACCCTTAGCAGCTTCTTCTTCGACCTCTTTGCCTGAGAGGTTTTAAATCGAAGAGTTCCAATACTTTAGGACGAAACTTAAGCCTGAAGTTGTCTAAAATGTCTAATCCCATATTAAATGAGCGCCAAATGGAATCAAGTAACAGCTAGGCTGGCTTATTATCAAGTCAAAGGAGTTAGAAAGTCAAACAAACAGCAAACAAACGCACTTTCAAGAGACAACGATGGCAGTATTGAGCACAGTATGACAACACAAAACTCATACTGCACGCCAAAGTTCATTGCCGAATCATTAGTAAACCTGAGGGCGAATTACAAAACCGTCAGTGGTCGCATCGTACTCTGTTTTCTCTTCGCCTAGCCACACAGCTTGTAAATCAAACTTTTACCAAATCTAGGCGGAAATTGCTCCATTTTGTTTGTCTTGTAACACAAATCTCGATACATTTCGCACTTAGCAACGAAGCTCACTGTTTTGATGGATTATGAAGCGTGACTGACAGCTCAAAAAATCTAACCAATAGGAATTTCGCGTTTCATGAGGGACTAAAATTCAGTTCGAGAACGGATTCGAAAAAATGAAGAGGCGCCAGTCCCTTCTTTCTGCCCCTCGCCCCATTACATTTTGCTCCCGCTCACTCGGTAAAACAAGTCAATTTTCAGCTTTTTGCTTTTCTCAAAACTTTCTGCATACCGGCTACACCACATGACAAACAGCGCAAAGTAAAATTGTAGTATAGCATTGTCCTACGTCAGAAGCAAAACCACGGTAAAGCAACCATTAATGTTTTGTTTCAAAAGTTTGTAAATTTTTTTCTCTGATGGTTACTGATTTACAAGCACTTGTTGTCTTGGCCCTAAAAATTCCTATATTTTAACTATCTGGCCAACAGCTTCCATGCAGTCATCAAGGAGAAAAGATGCATGCAATCAAACAGATCCCACTAAAGTAAATGAAGAGCAGAAAAGGAAAAATAAAACTGGAAATTAAATGTGATAGGTAGTTAAAGCAATTCTTTTTAAAGTAAAAAGTAAAGAATAAGAATTTTTTCATGTGGCAACCATTTTCGTATGGGTATCGACTCGACACTCACCAAAATTCTGTACTTGAGTAGAACACAATTCATCTCGCTTCTAAATCAAAAGGTGCTAAACAAAACCCTTAGCATCTACTTTTCGGGCTTCTTCACCTCAGTAGTTTTAAAATTGAAGAGTTTTGATTCTTTTAGACGAAACTACATATACAAACTATACTAAATTCATCTAAAATGCTATGTTGGTTGAGCACCAATGGGACTCAAGTAACAGCTTAGCGCTAGCTTGCTTATCAAGTCAAGTAGCTGTGCTTGAAAAACAAAATAAAAGCTGAAAACTTTATTGACTGCAAAGCTTAGAAAATGAAACAATTCACAAATAAACACACCTTCAAGAGACAGCGATGGTAAAAGTTGACTCACCGGATAATTATAGTAAACTGCATGGCGGACTATGTAGCAACATCCCATAATATTATAACAGCTGATTACGTCGCCCTCAATATTCAACTTTTAAACTACAAGTTTGCCAACTTAATTTTGAAACTGCAGACTTTTAGCGAGTATTTAAGTAATATTTACCAGGAACCTGTTGGACAACTTTTTCTATTCTGATCAACTTGTAATTAAGTCGTACACGTCAAAGGGTCCGAATGAACGATAAAGTTATCATCCTTAGCTTCATATCATACTAAAGATCCCATTCGATCCACTTTGTATCTCAAATTGACATTTTAAAGGAAAGTTCAATTCCTTGAATCAAAGCGATCAACCAGAACGCAGAGGTCGGTGCTGTTGAAATTGTATCAAGATTCACTCGCATACTAAATCATAACCTGACTACCAGTTAAGTAAGATCACGATTAATGTTTCAATTTATCAATAGTGTAGCCCATTTTTAGTTCAGCACTGGCCCGTTTTAAAACAAATCGAAATGAAAAAAGCCTGAGGGTGTTTACAAACCACGAGTACAGCAAGTTCAAACGGATTACATGTAGTATAACAGTGGTCTTGCCAGAACAGATCTCCTAACCTTACAGCATTCATTGAATCCTACTCGTGGTACTGTACAATTTAAGCTTGAGGCTTCTATGCAACGTCTTCTTCTCAATCTTTTCTTGGCGCCAGAAAGAAAAAAAAAAATGATTGAACCACATCCAGTTGAAAACATAAAACGACAAAAGCGACTCGATGGGATGCCAAGCATAAGTTTCTTCCAAAATATTCATAATCATAACAAATTGCGTTGGGTAGTCTTTTAACCCGTCAGTGTTGAAAAAGAACTGCGTGCTTATTGTAAAAAAAAACTCAGATGTCCATCAACTACGTCAGATCGCTAGACCATAGCAAGACATTAAATGGTTAACCGAGTTGATAGCGTCGCATATTCCTAGCACTCCTGACATATATCCAGATCTTGTGTCATTATAAATTCATAAACCGGCTTTCACAAAGTCATGCACTGTTACACCTGGACAGTAAATAAACAAAGTTTCGTAATATAGAAACAATCAATCTATGCATATGACCTTGTCAGACATTTTTCATTTTGTTTAACAAAGCTGCAAGGGTGCAGTGACACCCTGAAAAGCTTACTGCAGGAGTTTGAATATCAGACCTTCTTCTCTCTACAATTCTTAGTTACTGTATGATAAACGTCTGCCGAAGAAAAGACTTTTAAGATCTCGATAGATGAAATTTGACAAAGAACTGAATGTTCTTGAATGGATCATCCAATATTAAAGGATTAGATTATCTAAAACGAGCAGTCTGGCTAGAAAATATTTTGGGAGGCTTTTGTTTTTGAGTGAAATTGTTAGTTCTAACAATAAACAGTGGAGAAAAGGACAAAGACGACTACTGCACGTGGCCTCCTGTATAGACCTTTTACTGCATTATTGAAAAATGTAAACAAAATATTTTCCAAAGCCGAAACACAGTTTGGGGTATTCGGAATCGAAAATTCATTTTCAGGGTCAGCGGTTGCTTTGTGTTGTATCGATGATTTGTAGAACATTTTAAATTCCGTTCCCGCTATGGGCCTCTAGCACGCGATCTAAAACCCGCTTTACTCTTTGAAAGGAAGTTTTAAACTTTTACAACTTTACTTTTCAAAACCATAGCTTTTTGAGGTGACGCTTGCAAGAACTAGTAATTTCCAATTTAATAATGAAACAGGATTTTTAGTCATTCAAAAGCGGCGCATCTGACGTTCTGCAAGTGCTGTTTCTTTCAAGCAAGTTTCAAAATTATTTCATTTCAGTATTCACTGAAAATCAAAGCGATCAACCAGAACAAAATGGTGCAGTTCAAATTGTATCAAGATTCCCTCACATTAATACGGTCTACCAAGACATGAGCTAGCAGATGAATAAGTTCGTGGGAATATTGTTTTAAATTTTCACCCAGCCCATATAGTAGCGCTTTTTTTAACTCCTTTTGGCCTTTTCTGACAATCAAAATGAAGAAAGCCTTAGGGTGTTTATGGTCCCTGAATACGGTAAGATAAGTTAAAAAGAATACATAACTAACTAGTAGCAGTGGCCTTCTTATCAGACCAGAACTTCCTACATTTTCAACCATTGAATCCTACTCAGTCTACTCAACTGAAAAAATGTTTATTCAGGACCTACAAAACTTCCTCTTATTTTTTAGGTCATGAAAGGAACCAAATCATTGAACCACATCCATGAATACACCAAACAGCTAAAGCGACTCGTTGAAACGTCCTACATAAGTTTCCGAATACGTGACGCCGGGCGTGCTACAGTTTAAACGTTTTAAAAGAACTTATTGATGTCATTGCGTTCCAAAATATCTCAACCCTTATTGCAGACTAAACTCAGATGCCGAACGACCCCGCCGGCGATTTTACTTCCCGAAACTATAGTAAGACAAGCTGTCAAGGTATTCGCTTCACTGGGGTAAACAAAAAATTTGTCTTATGATATGATAATCGGTGAGACATTTTAAACTTCAGAGTTTTTAATATGTTTGCCTAGTAAAATGGTAAAATATTGGTTCCTATTTGCAAACGGCGGTGACTTGATCATTGGAGTGTTTTAATTTACAAACGGAACCGTGCATGCAGCCAAAACAAGTTTTATACTTCACGCAACAACAATCTTAGGTTGCAATTCAAAGCTTTCTAATGAAATACAAATATATAAGTATTCTTAAGTATTCTTAATCGTAAAAAAGGCAAGTTAACTATATCAAAATTAAATGTTCACGTGGAATAAACATTTTAATTTTGCTTTTACCGTTTTAGCACTGTAGTATTTCAACCACAAGCATCATCTGGTCAAGATGGATCCTCCAAACAGTATTACCAATTATCATGATCAATAACAAAAGAAGAAACCAGCAAAACAATAATTTATCACCAGATTTCGTCTGAGCCACCAAATAATTAATCATTAGACTCAATGAACAACAAAAAGAAATGGCTCAAAAATAACAAATATCATACTCTTCTCTTTACTAGCTTCTCATTTTCTTTTTAAAGGTAATACCTGGTATTAAGAATTTCTTGATGTAAAGGATTGAACAAATTAAGAGTTCGATCCAAAATCTGAGATGTTTCCGAAAAGCGAGTGTAACGACTTCTTAAAACGACATTTCCTTGAATGCACTTAGTTGACTTTTACTAATACTGCATATACGAGTGGACTTTTATAGACACCGATGAAGGTTGATTTAAAAGCGATACATGCGAGTAAAAAAGCTGATCAATGTATTACTTACGTGATTCCACTTGCGTTAAAGAGTAGATTCTAGCATGGAAGGAAGCCTTCAATACTGCAGTTTATGCGAGTCAATTCAATGGCTAGTATAGAGTTGAATGTTTCGCATGTTACTAGCATTCCTGATATATACCCAGATCTTGAGTGCGTCACTGTAAAATTCTAGAAAGTCGCGCACTGTTACACCTGGACAATCGAGGTATAACAATCCATGCATCCATTTCTACACCAATGAATCTGTCAGACATATTTCAACTTGTTTATAATATGCTGCAAGGGTGCATAATAACAACCCCAGAAGCTTAAAGCAATTAAAACATCGGTCCTTCTTATCTCTAAAATACTCAGTTACTGCATGGTAAATAATAATATGTGCTTGTAACGTGCTGCGGCAGAAAAGTCTTGATATTTGATGGAAATAGACAAAGAGCATTGTTCTTATAAGGGGAACAACAAGAAATGTTTTATTTGAGCTGATACTATATTTAAATTTGAGAAAGATTTTGGGAGGTTTTTTTGTTTTTAAATGAAATTATTAGTTCTAACAGTGAACAAAAGAAAAAAGAAAAAGGCGACTACTGTGGCTTCTTCCTTCATAGATCTTTCACTGCGTCATTGAAAAATGTAAACAAAATTTTTTCCCAAGCCGAAACACAGTTTGCGGTATTCGGAATCGAAAGTTCATTTTCAGGGTCAGCGGTTGCTTTGTTTTGCCCCCGATCATTGGTAGAATATTTTCAAATCTTTTCAAACTGCGTAAGCACGAGGTCTTACGAAGCCACACGTTCTTTCAATACGTCATTGAAAAATGTAAACAGATATTTTCCCAAGCCGAAATATAAATCCAGATATTGTGTCATTGTAAATTCATAAACCGGCTTTCAGAAAGTCACGCACTGTTACACTTGGACAGTAAATAAACAAAGTTTCATTAATATAGAAACAATCAATCTATGCATATGACCTTGTCAGACATTTTTCATTTTGTTCAACATAAGCTGCAAGGGTGCAACGACATCCTGAAAAGCTTACTGCAGTAGAATCTAAATATCAGGCCTTCTTCTCTCTACGATTCTTAGTTACTGTATGATAAACTTAAAAATGCTGCCGCAGAAGACTATTCGGATCCCGATAGATGGAATTTGACAAAGAACTGAATGTTCTTGAATGGATCATCCAATATTTAAGGATTGGATTATCTAAAACGAGCAGTCTGGCTAGAAAATATTTTGGGACACTTTTGTTTTTGAGTGAAATTGTTAGTTCTAACAGTGAACAGAAGAGAAAAGGACAAAGACGACAACTGCATGTGGCCTCCTTAATAGATCTTTCACTGCGTTATTGAAAATGTAAACAAATTATTTTCCTAAGCTGAAACACAGTTTGGGGTATTCGGAATCGAAAATTCATTTTCAGGGTCAGCGGTTGCTTTGTTTTGCCCCCGATCATTGGTAGAATATTTTCAAATCTTTTCAAACTGCATAAGCACGAGGTCTGAATCTTGCTTCACTGTTTTAGAGCAAATACTTTAAGCTTTTAAAACCTAACTTTGCAAAAATTTTGTCGTCGCTTGTAAGAATTGGTGTTGTTGAATATTATTGAAATCTGTTGTACAATTTATAACTGCGAGTATTTAGAATTAATTCTACCTATAATAAACTGTTCGGTATAAGTTGAAAAGGTGATGAAACAGGAGTACCCCAAGTTCCGAGACTGGTTTTTCTATTAAGCAAGATTCATAACCAATTAATTGCAGTTAAACCATTTTGTTCACATTTTAAATGATTAAGTTCCTTTCTTTGAATATTATGGCGTTACATAATATTTGAACCCTTCAGTGTAAAGTAGGAACTGCGTGCTTATTCTAAAAAAATTCAGATGCTCGAATCGACCGGGAGGGGGGGGGGGGGGTTAGTCCGATATATAGCATTTCAACCCTTCAGTTTTGAATAGGAATTGCGTGCTTATTGTAAACAAAACTAAGAAGCCGACTGACCCGTAAGACAAGCCCAAACAGTGGTAATACGAATGGTCTGCAAAACAGTGTAGCTATTGATTCATATCCAGTTAAAACAAACCCACAGCTGTAAAGCGGGTTGATTTTGAGAGGCTAAACAAAATTTTTTTTTCGTTTTCAAAAGAATATCATTTAATCTAATTTGTCTAAATGCCTTAAACGAAAACTGAGTTGGGGCTTCCTAAAAATAAAACTTTTCCACTAAGAGGTTAAATTTTCGACAAGAGAAATTTCTAAGATACAACTGAAGATGCCAAGAAAACAAATTCCGAGATCTCTGGTTTCCAAAAAAATATATTTTCTCGAGATGTTATTGAAAACTTTTGATATATAAAGTTTATGATATTGCGATATTATATTGAATCTCTGATTCAGATCGGTTTCCGTGACGTTGAAATTACTAAGAGAATTTAAGAAATATAATGATTTTGTGGCGCAAGTTTGAATGAAACAAAAGACTTTAGCATACATAATCGTTTTAAAACAGGAACAATAGGAGCTAACACAGCTTTGTTTTTTAATTTCAAGAATGTTTGAGTCGTTTTACCGACAGGTTTCGGTAAAAACTCCATTTTTGGTTTGCTTTTAGGTTTGCTTTAGCAGCTGAGGGTTGGAAGAGGACTGATCGCGGGATACAAAAAGTCGTTATGTTATTTCCGCTTAAAAGTGTTATCGCGGACCTGACCCACAAACTTGACTGGTTTTGCACAGCCGTCTAGCTCATCCAAGAAAACATCCCAAAGATAATAGGAGATCTGACGAATGTCTCGGCAGCGGCCAAGCAAGCTCTAGAGGATCGCTTTCTTCGTTTTCAGTACAGTGGGGTGACGGTCAACTTAATACATCAAATTAATTTTGGTGGTTTAACGTCCTCCTACGCTTTGTTAGTTTTTTGAGAGTACGTACTGTTCAAAAGTATGTCTTGGGTTATTCTTCAGTTGCGAGTTGGCGAATTTGCGCATATCTAACCAGGATCTTCTTCGAATTCAGCGGTGACGAGGTAGCAATCTCTACAGCGGGCGATGTTACGGTCTGTGTATGAGTAAACGACATCTGCTACCGCCACGGTAGCTACGGTATAGGAAGTCACACGTTCTCTCACAACAAGGATGAGCTGTTGCTCACGCTTTAGGACATCGGCACTAAAACTAACGCCTGCTACTGGCGGGGTATCTGGAGTTGACTTTTCCTTGGTGGTATGGGGTGCATGTTTGAACGCGGCGCACGCGTGGCACCCATCTGTTACTCGGAAGAGAGCCTTGTTGAGTTCGAATGTATAGAAATAACAACTCATCACCTTCTTCAACTGGTTGCTTATTGGGTGGCTGAGTTGGAGGTGAATAGCAGTCACAACTCCGTCCAGCACTTGTCGATGGATTAATATGCACTGGCGGGTGGGTACTAGTAGCCCTTCTGAGGCGATGGTTGCAACGCCTAGGTACCTTTTGACATCTCGGATGTTGGTTAATTTTTTGGAAGGTCGAGTTCTTTGTAGGAGATGGGAGTGGGTGCGCCGGAGGTCGGGACACTCTGATTGCATTGGGAGCCAAGCATTTCTGCTTGTGATTTGCAGCTTAACATGACCCGAGTGAACATCCGCTGCTGTTGTCAGTCGAACCACTGATCTTTCATTTAGGGTGTAGAATTTAGCCTATGTGGCTGGTGGGAGAATGGAATTTTGGTCCACACGAACACTGTGAGAGAACTTGGAGCTTGTGGGGCGTTTCCTATGGATGGTGATGGGGACGCTCGCTAAGAAGGCCTGGGTTTGCTCGTCAGTCGGGGTCACAACTAGGCGGGCAACCTGGCAGAAATGGTCATTGCGTTGGAAGTTTGTTGGAGAGATTTGGGATGCGCAACTTGCCGGCAACACAAGATAAATCTGAAGGGGAAGGCCAGGTACCTCCGGGCAATGGGGGAACCCAAGCCTGGTTCAAAGATATAAGAATCCGCGAGGACATCGTGGGCAACGCCAAGTTCTATATAAAGCTCCCGGGCAAAACAGTGGTGGGTGTGGGAAAGCCGCGCAGAACGATTGTACAGACGGAGTTCGACGTGCGCAGACTGTCATTGGTTGACATAAATGGCGTTCCCGCTAAAATCTCAATGTTAAGGTTTTCCACAACTGGACCCTCGAAATGGAACACGTGCTTTTTGCGAGCGAGAACAATTCTTGTCTCTCCCACCATCTTAATGGGGGATGATCCGTCGGCTTGGTGGGCAGATTGCGGACTGGATACGATCTCCACACCGAATCCTTGCACAGTAGGAAGGCGTATCATGCTGCATGTTGTACCACTGTCTATAACAACATGTGCGAAATGGTGCTTGTAAAAGAAGTCTATGTTAGGGGTCTGACGCACCCATACCCACGCTGGATGGGCGGGTTCACTACTCGATCGCTTTCATTAAGAATAAAGACTATTTGCCTCGCCTTGACCATAATTTTCTGGTCGGGATCTGGTTGGAATCTACACTCGCTTAAGAAATGGTTATAATTCAGGCGACCAGCCTGTTTGCATAGTGGGCATGACTTGTCACGGGCTCTCGTTCTTGAGGAGTCTTTTTTTGGGTGGGTGTTTCAGGGGATGCTACAGAACGCATATTTTTTGCATCGCAGGCGGTTCGGATTTCTTCTAATAGTGACCAAAAACTTCAAGCTTAGTGGACGCAAGTGTACGCGTGCGTAGTTCGGTGCCATAGGGTTGTTTGACTAGTTTTGGAACTTCAGGATTGATACCAGGTCAATATCACAAAGTTTTCGAGAGACGGAGAGAGTTCTTCATCTTCCTCGATTTCCTTTCCGTGGTGGGTCAAAACATTGCCTTAAGGAGGCAATCCTTTGTAAACGCCATTAGGCACTGGTATAATTCGTCCGACCTTTCATTAACTTCAAGATGAATATCGTCAAAATCGATAAAGTTGGCTCCGGTTGTTTGGAAGCCAAAACGTTGGCGAATTACTTACCAAATACTTTCGATAGATGTGGAGCTTTAAACTTTTTATTTCTAGATATCACGGGAAAAAAGATAGCGATCTAGCCTAACATCAACTCAAGATAATTCACTTTCTGTTGGGCGATTAATCGCTGGGCTTCCGGGACATTCACTCCGTCGTCTAAAAGACCTTGGAGCGGGCTAGTTTTGCCTTCTTTAACTATTTGCTGCCTTCTGCTAAGAAAGGGGCAAAGCTCTTGTCTAATGACAAGGTATAAGTGAGGTTCGGTTTCCAGTTCTCAAAGGAATTCAGGGTTTCATTCTTCGACACGCACCATATAAAACTCGCGTGCTTTCTCTGTTCAGTGATAGAAACACGCGTGAATTTTTTTAGTTCACGAAAGAAGTGCTTAGAGAAAAACGAGCTCTTCTTGAGTGAACTAAAAAAAATCGTGCAAGTCTTATATTTCTTTTATAAAATAAGCTACACAAACAGTCGAAAAAATTGACGCAATGCTCTTCAGTTGTAGATCAAAAAACACATTCTCCTTAAAACGCACAGCGAATTTCATCGATTGCTGTGGTGACACGAGACAACAATGGCAAATTCGAAGTTTTTTCAAGGGATGAAAAGACAAATCCATCAAACAAGAAAAAGTTGTTCATGAAAAACTCTTCTCAATCAGAAAGACACTTATCTTTTAGTCACTGGAGTGTGTTCTGATGGGGCGCAGAACCGGCGTTAAAAACATCCTTCAAATTCGCCTTGCTCGTTTTTGAAATTTCGTCTTTGGCCGTTGTCGCGTGATCGTTACCACGTTCGTCAATGGCAAACTTGAAGCTTTTTGTTACAAGCTGACTTTTAGCTTGTTTTCTTTTCCTACACAATTACAGAAATACGTGAACCCAAACTTTCTGACAAGTGACAAAGGATACGTGAATAACTTTAGAGCTGGATCAGTCTTCAACAGCACGAAATCCTCCGATGTAATAGGGTCTTTGTATTGTTTCTTCTTTGCTCACGTTTTATTTACCATGCCGTTGAAGATCTTAAATTGTAGCGCCAAGCACGTTGTTGAAAAGCTCGAAAGTCGCAGATGTCGTCTTTATGCCTTTCTTGAAGGGAGGGTTGTTAAGGTATCTTTCAATTACAAAGCGGAATGATAAAAGCAAGCTCCGGCTGTACTTTTCCCCGCTCTTAGAGCGAAATTCGGTCAGTGTAAAATTCACACAAATTCGTCAAGTTCTAGCTCCCTCATGTCTTCTAACTTTTTATTCTTGGAAGATTTTTGCGATCCCCACTCTGTAAGTTTACACTAATTTACTGTATCAGTGTATCAGTATGTTTGATGTTTACATTCTTTTATGATTTTAATTTGCATTGTTGTCATTCACGTTTATGATTGATTTAAAAGTCCTTTACATCAACCGACAATATTTGTAAATAAATCGCAAAGTCTGTACTTCTGCTAAGGTTTAATTCAATTAAACAGACATTAAAACACGACTTTTTCTTCTCTGTTGATATGATCATAGTTTTTGCTGTCGTCGAAAATTGATTACAAAAAAGTAACACAACCCATTTCGTGTTGTATTTGGTGCTTTGGCCTCGATTTATCTCGTTGCTCTTCAGTTAGCTCCACAAATTGCCTCTTTCGTTACTTAGTGGCAGTTATATCTTCTATGTTTATGTCAGGATAGCAAAACTCTAGACCGAATTGTGGCAGTTCCTCGTCGGATTCTGCAATTTACTTTTTCTGAAAAAAAATTCAAAATCCCGGCCAATTCCCGCGATGACGTATGCAAACGTTCTCTGTTCATATTTAGAGTGCGTCACTCAAGCCAATCAAAACGCGCATTGTATCTGCTATATTTTATAATGGCCGTTATCGTTTAAAATTTGGCCTTACCTTGATTCCAAGTCCGCTGTTGACTCTTTTGTCAGAGTTAGGTGAAATGTGGGTTTGTGGAACCGCTGCCGCCACGCCAGATCAAAGATGGCCAACACAAGATAGATAATCAGCCAGCGCATGCGTGTAACAAACACTGCCGCTGAATAGCATCTCGCTGGCGATGCATATTGGAGCATTCTACAGACCTCACGAGAATGATGAAACTTCCTGATTGAGCTGGAAAAATGTCTCTTTATGATAAGTGACAACCACCAGATACTTCTTAGTTATACAACTCTAATCCTCTAGTTCGGTGGTATTCTAGATGATAAAACACTAACTCAGTTGATAGAACTGGTTTATTTTAGATCTTGACTATTTTATTTTAGATCTTGGCTTATAACTTCTAATTTGGCAGAGTGAAGTTTGAAAGGAGGAGTAAGCCAAGGGAAATGATAATTTATATAGTTTGTATGAATTATTTTAGGATTCATTTATCTATTTAATTTATTTGTAAGATGGTTTTAGGTACGTTTTTAGTTTTTCTTTCGTAGCGCGCGCAGCCCTTTAAAAGTATACATTTTCTGAAACCTTAATAGTTTCTCCATTCAAAAATAATTATTTGTGTTACAGGCCTGTGTTTGAGAGGCAAACATTTCGAAACAAAGAGCTCCATCTCAAGAAATATCAAATGCAACGACATCAACTACAAACCGAATCAATTAGCACCTCATGGCCACCAAAACGGTACCAGGCTTTTGCGGATTAATGCTTCATTATTTTTTTATCGCATTTCAAAATTTACGCGCCTTCTTAAAACAAAAAAGATAGTAAAAGTCCATTAACTTCAAACCCAGGCAAAATATTGTAAATCGCTAGGACGGTTTTTCATTCCAAACATCTGGCTATCTTTGTGCAAAAGTTCAGCCAGCTGCGAGCAGTATTTTTTGACTTGGAACTTTTTAAAGTAGCACGATTATGCATTTTTTGAACTACGAGAAAAAGCGCAAAAAAGATTTTGCTTTCGACTTCGACTGTGTAAACAAGACTAATTGGATAACTGAAACAATTACAGGGCTGCCCAATCGTAACAAGCGGCAGAAACATGAAACCCCCTTCTTAATTTTATCACCTTGTCAACTTACTGTGAATGCAAAAACCCAGAACAATTTTAGACTATCTGCGTTGTTTTTCCCGCGGAGCGAACAACCTCGAACAATGAGCTCTAAAAAATCTTCCAAGTCGAGAAGAAGAAGCAAGAAAAAAGAGGAAAAACAAGTAGATGTTGAGATTTTAAAAGGTCGCCTGGTTAACGCCATGGCTACTTACGGGTGAGTGAAAATACACAAAAATATCAGTATAAACTGCAAAGCTTTCGACTATTAAAATTTGAATAGCGTTGTGTTTGGGTTTTTTCACGAAGTGTAAGCGCTGTTTATCAATGTGACCGCTAAATTTCGCTATAATCGTTATATTTCGCTTCTGCTAGATACGACGGAGGCAGTTTCATTACTGCATTGGCCATGGAGACATGTACAGCCAACGGCCACCTTCGAGTTTGTCGGCATCAATAAGCGTGAGGCGATTTGGCTTTTCAAACTCGAAATCGACATCGTCGTTAATCATTTTTCTTCGATGGTTGCCGTATCTTCCTCAATTTTCTTAGCACTGGCACCTTCACACTTCTCTGTATCTGATGATTCCGAGTACGTAGTAGAATACTCTGGCCACTGCTCGTCTTGCTTAAACCGGGAGCCATTATTCGAAATTTGGAGTCTACGCTTGTCTTCACCGCAAACACATTTGGAACTGTCAGTAATATGACAAAAGCTAGCCTCTGTAGTGGATCGATGTTCTTGCAACAAGTGTTACTGTTTGTTGTTTTCAGCTATTCAACGTTCATATCGCAATCTAAAGACTATTGACATTGGTGGATTTATACTTGCCTAGTGCATTCCTACTTCAGTTGTTGCCAATATTATTTAATTGAAGTTGAGACAATGGAATACTTCATGTTCTTTTAAATTTGTTGCTAGGGGGTCAGAAAGTGTATGCACGGAAGCTGCTCAAGCAAGAGATAGTGTGTGGAACAAACAAATTTGTTTGCAAAACTCCTCACCTTTCAGGCATTGTTAAAGCAACGAGCAGTATTTATGGAATTTAACTGGCTTGGCTGTGAGCTTAAGGGAAAAATTAATTCAAAGTCGCCTTAAATTTTCGTCCAGGTTGTCGCTATCATGTTATCTCCCCAACTCCAAATTATATCCTGTTATATATCTTAATGTACATAGAAATCATATTACGGAAAGTACCTTAGCGTTTTCTTCTCTCGGCCATGTTGGCAACCAAAGGTCTTTGTCCCAGTAATGCTGAATGGCAACCCATCAAATGGGATGTTGTTGGTTTTGAAATATACCTTTCTGGACTTGGCAAATGATAATGATAATAATAATAATAATAATAATAATAATAATAATTATTATTATTATTATTATTATTATTATTATGATGATTATAATAATTATAATAATAATAATAATAATTTATTACGTTTAATATAGCGCCTTAACTGTTAAGATATTCTAAAGCGCTTTACAATTTGT
>JAOBAT010103758.1:0-15511 GCA_026413305.1 Hydrozoanthus tunicans
CCCCAGAAAAAGGCAAGACTTAGACTCAGTTTCTGCCGTGATATGGACAGTCTAATACTCCCTCCTGGATAATCTCCCTCCCCAGAAGCAAGATTTTGGCACAAATCTATCTAGCTAGTACCAACCTCTCTGCTCTGGACGGTCTAATACTTGCCTCCCGCCAACATGGAGCTCAGATAATCTCCCTAACCCCCCTCCCCTGAAGCAAGATTTGGACACATCTATCAAGTACCCACTTCTTTCTGCCGGATGTGGAAAGTCGGTTCTCAACTAATTCTCTTGTATAACTCGTACAAAACGCGGCATATAAAAAAATTTATCAAACAAAGCAAAGCACTATTCTCAAAGATGAAAAGTAAATCTCTCCCGATTTTAGCTCATGAAAAGTTTGGGCGCTTGCTTGATGAATTTGCCAATACAACTTGGGCCGAATGGATTATAAGAGGTCTGAAACGTTGGGTGATCTTTTAGTATTAGAAATATCGAAAAAGCAGCATGTTTGAAGATAGAATAGATAAATACCAGATTTAAGTCAAAACCTCTATAACAATACTCAAAAAGATATGAGGAAGCGGATAAGGGAAAAAGAAGTACTGTAATTCAGAATATAGTTGCGTCACCTGACATCCTTTAACGAAATTGCAAGAACACGTCACTGCAATTTCTAATAATAAATTTAAACAAAAATTAAAAACAGCTGAAGCTCTATGAGCCAAAGAGGAAACTGCATCATTATTTACGGTATCCGTCATCCCCCATTTTTTATGAAACTGAGCTTTTCAGTATATTTAATTTTGTATCCCCACCGGGCAAAAAAGAAACCATATTGAGCTGAATAAATGTTAGTAAAGAAATCGTTTTATATATTTCCATTCTACAAGACTTAGAGAGAAATTACTGCGGTTCCGTGTTTGGAGAACAAAAATAGTCTCAACTTCCCCGCTCTGCCTGAACAAACACATTAGTCGTATCGATTAAGTAAAGCGCAACACTGAAAGGAAATCATTGGTTTGTTAACGTTTTTAAAAGCCTCTTGCTCATGTAGTTTTATTTTTACACTTATATTTCAGAATAAAATCTAAAAAAAGAAGACAGAAAACAACAAAAAATGAAATTAGCGAGAAAAGTTGAAATTTGAATGAAGGATTTATTTGGAATAGACGGCTTACATACACCTATTCAGTACGAACCTTAATGAATGGTCGTAACCAACCACTAATAATATTTTCAACTTGTTTATACACGTTTGGGGTTAAAGGAGGAAACAGGAACTACGCCAACGATAGATTTGCGTCGCTGTAAACGGATAAAAATAACTTACTTCGTAGATAACTAAATGCAAACCATGCGGAATAGCAAACGGTTTATTTCTACCGGCCAAAAAAGTTTATTTGCTTGTTCCTAACTTTTCCAAGCTTTGGTTATCATTTTAATATTCAAAAAAAAATTATCGATAAATTCACGCATGCGCCCACCGACCAAATAGAAAATGTGAGAGCCATGCTTTTGTTAAGATTTGACTAGTTACCGAAAAACTTGTAGGGGGACGAATAAAAGTGCTAACCATTGTGGTCAGTGGGTCATTTGCTAAGTTAAACAAGACGAAATCTATCACGACACAGAGGCAATGAGAAAAGCTGGAAGGTAAGTCGCAATTCTCGATTCATGAACCAACAGTTCCCAAACACCGACTCCCTGTATTAGTTTGACCAGCTGCTCAAACCCTTCTTAGTTCTCAGCATTAACCGCTCTTTTGGGCGTCAAAAGCAGGCAGTGTTTTATTGTTCGTGATATTTTGCTTTCCGGATTTTCTAGACTCTTAAGAATCGTAAATGGAGTTGCGTTTACCACGTAGTCTATCTGCCTTTCAGAACTTCTTGTCGTAAACCGACTAAGAACACAACATTTGAATTCAGTGAAAATTAAAATTTCAATTTCCTTATAATCAACATAAAAATATCAATAGTTGTTTGGCAAAGCCGTTCTGTTAACTTGATCCTGCAGATTTATAATAACATTGAAATTATTATGATTTCGGTTGTTTTAGAAGTGTTTACCAGCTCTATTACATGATAACAAAAACTATTTTTATCCTTAGCACATGACTCATAAGAGTTAGACGTTATGATAATCTCGTCTTCTAATTTTAGTCTAAAGTTAGAAAATTTTGAATAGTTTATTTGTTTCTTCCCTTTTCTTTTCTTTTTATATTTAAATTCACAGCGGGATAAAACTTTCAATGTTTAGCGATTGAATGATGATTTTCGAATTTTTGCATGAGAATATTGGTTGGTGTTTCGTTTGAGCTTAAGCTTCCTCTGGCTCTAACTTAACAATTATTAGAAGCGAAACTGAAGTTAACGAACGCCTTTTGTACAATCATTGCCGTCGTTTCTCCGGATATTGCGAAAGAGAAAATTTAAAACCACTTACAAATTTTCATTTTTTTAAGCTTCACTGATGACGCTACAACAAGATATTTCTGGTCTCGCTCAATTAACTGTCTCAAAGATGTCAATACATTTGTTTTGCCATTGTTCCGTGTTTGGAGACCAGAAAATAAATTTGCAACTCAAGTGCCATTCATTGTGAATAGGGAAACAGGAGACAATAAGGTGTCAAAATATTCCGCCTCACTCGAGTCTTGATTTCATAAGCGCTTCTTGTCACGCCAGAACGATTAAGTAGTGAGAAAACAAATTGTTTGTTACAATCAAATACTTTTTATCTTCAGAAAAGCAACTATGGCGTCCACCGAGAGTTCTTCGACAACGGAAACTCGGAGACGTCACGCAACCTCGGCGTCTAACGGTATTGAGCAAGGAAAAAAGGTTGCAAACGCTGAGTCGAAAATTAAAGTCAAGCACAAAATTGACATGGAGCAACACGATGAGGCAAACACGAACAGACAAGTTCCTTCACGCAGGAGGCTATCAAGCGGTGGCTTGCTCCGAAGAAGCCAACAAAAACGATCAAAGCTGCCTCAACTGTTCCGTTCGCGCACTTTAGATGTTATTTTTCCTTCGCGTTCAAAGAAGAAGTCTTTAACCGAAGGGGAAACTTTGTCAACTGCGGAGGCACCTTCTGCCATTAGTATACAACGTCAGAACAGTCGAGACCGGAGACATTCGACTCCCGTAGCTTCAAACGAACAAAATGACTTGGCTTTTGAAATAGATCAAGAAGTGCTCGTTGATAATGATGTACAACGGAGTGTGAAGTCAGCTGCTTTGAAAGAAAAAATGCCAACAAGTACCAAACACGGTGGAAACAATTATGAACAGTGCTCTGATGTTTGTAAAGTGAAATGTGATCATGACATACATGACAGCTCTGACAAGAACGAGAATCATCTTGCAGAGTATAATAAAGTTCACGACCTGTCTTTCGAGATTTACTCGGTTGGAAATGCTTACGACAAGTCACCTAAATTCAGTCACGACATTCTAAACAGACATACGCAATCTCGAAATCCAATAAAACGCGATAAACAGTTTAACAAGCGAAAGTCTCTTCCACTAATCCTAAACAGAGCTTCGTCGAAGAGAGAGTTTGAGAACGAACTTCAAAGTCAAGAAAAGTTTCAAGAGTGTAATAAACTTGAGGAGAGTGCAAAGACAACGAAGAAACTTGGCAGCTCCTCGAGTTCTACGCCTGAGGAAAAGAAGAAATCACAACTTAGACCAAAAGGTTTAGAAAGCTCTCTTCTTGCAAACTTTTTAGAGCAAAAGGAAGTCGACGAAGTTTATGTTAATAAAGAACGTGTACGATTCAACGAGGAAAACTTTCAGAAAGAGCATATATCAAGTTCTACTTCAACTTCAAGGCGTTTTTCTCTTCCATCTCGATTACAGGATTTTCGTGTGGTTGATGACGAAAATAACGAATCTTTCATTGTTATAACAAAGAAAAACCAAGATTCGGAACTTGACCTTGGCAGCGTTCCTGAGCAAAGGACAGAAGTTGCCCAGCAGGACTGCAAAAGCAAAAGGAAATGCAAAGGAAAGTCAGAGTCATTGCCACATGTGCTCAATAACTTTTTCCCAAAGTCTGAATGCGACACTATCGCACCGAAGTGCTCCCCATCTTTTCCCGGGTTAACGAAATCAAACGACAACGACAGTAAGATGGAAAGAAACTGTGAAAACAAAATAGTTTTAAATTCTACTTCAGAGAAATCATTAAATATTGACTTTCAGACACAAATGCGTAACGAGGAGGCCGTAGATGGGGTGGAAAATGAGTTTGAATATTTTTCCAAATCAACACCAAATTTCTTAGCATTTGATACCAAGCAGTCTGTCAATACAACTTCCACTTCTGATTTGGACAACGAGATTAAACAAATTACCAAGTGCGTCGAAAATGTGATTCAAGACTTTTTTAAACATAAAGAACAATGTGGGCAAGCAAGCGTGAGCTGCTCAAAACATACACAGGAAAGTACTGACAAATGCGACGAAAGATTTTTATCGCTTAGTGATAATAGCATTGATACATTTTCCACACATCATTTAGAGAAAGGCAGTCAAATAGGATTAGAAGATTTGCCTGCGACAAATACTAACCAAGATAATCGTTTTCAAACAAATTTGCCTTCGGGCGAATTCGGAACCGATATACCTCACGAATCTACAGACAAAAAAACACTTGCCGAGAAAGAAAGGTCATCGAAGAACTCGTTTGAAAGTAGTATTTCCCTGGAGGAAAACACTAATAATGCCTATGACTGTGAAATAAAAGGGAGTAAATCGACACCTGTGGAGGCTGGAGTAAGTGGGAAAAACGTTGATGAATTAATATGTATTGATCATCTAAAAACAGATACGAAACCGGAAATGCAGGAGTCGGAGGGAGCTAAGCAACAAGACAACGAAATACCAAATGAGCGGTTAGGAACAGAAACAACGGTCTTTGATACAGTCGAAAACCTACCATGGCCAGATGAAACAGTAATGAAAAATGGCAGCAACTTAGATCCATCCGAGGAACAAGAGCCATTTTTACATGCACATGAAGACCAGTCAAACTATTGTATGCTCTATCAAAAAGTTGCGGGAGATGTTGGAGCAATTTTATCCAACGAAGAAAATCAACCTGAAAACACAAACTCAGTAAGAGTCAACGATGACAACAATTCCAGTTGTATTTTGGAGGAACCTGGTTCTGAAAATGCTAGAGACAATACACTTCAAGTAAACAATTTTGAGAAATTGCCGATTAACGTTCCGGAATTGTTGACAAGCGAAACAAAAAATGGAAAAACGGAAGTAGAAAAGTGTGTTGAAGAAAAGTCAATGAAAATGGAAAATCCCAAAATACTATTGCACAGTGTAATACAATCTGTGCTTGAGGAGCTATTCTGTCAAGCAGAGAGACTTAACAACAAACCAGATGTTAACAACGATAATGTTTCCACCGTAACTGTTGAAAAAGGTGATGTGAAAAGCGGTTTTAACGAAAACAAGTCTAACAATCTTGTTGATAAGAAAAATGAGGCAGACCGGGGGTTATCCCAAAGTGTAGAACAAACTCGAACTAATATTTTTGAATTAAGTGTACCCTCGAGTGACACTACTGTGTCACAACAAACTCGAGATCGTACCACAGAATCTTCACCTTCCGACACGCAAAGCGAAATGGTCATTCCTGAGTTTAAAGAAACAAGACTGGGAATGGAGGAAAAAAATAGCGACATGGAAGAAAACAAAATTGCAGAAAACAGAACACTTTCCGAGAATAAACTTGATTCATCAGTGCTAGATGGCGAAGGACACTACGTGGAAAGCTTTGAATTGAATTTTGAAAAAACCGACAGCGAAGAAATCGAGGATGAAGTCGATGAAATTTTAGGAAATGTAACTGGTTATTATGATGATGTTGACGGTGAACGTTGTTCAAACTACTTGCTTTCAGAGTGCGAGCATGGAAATCACTTTGAGTCCAAGGGCATTTCGCGTGATGATGTTCGAGTAAACATCGAAATTGCTGATTTTAATAAAGGTCAAGATTGCAACTCCACTGATCCAGTCGTAATTGAACAGACTGAAATTGTTCACCCAGAATGTGAACTGCAAGTAATTGATACTGATATACTGCAGCCAGAAGAGCAAACTGTAAGTAGCAATGCCAATCAGTTTTGCTTTTCATCTGAGAAACCTGACCTCGATGGGGAACTGCACTCTGGTTACAAGAATCTAATTAGGGAACAAGAACAAAACATTTCTCACGTGAATCCACTAAATGTATTTGATGGTCTACAAAATGCTGCTATCCCTGACACATCTTCTGACTTTGCGGTGGATGCAAAAGCGAAGGATAGCCCTCCCATTAACGTAGAAACTGCCAAAACAGAAAATAAAGAAAATGTGAATAGTATTCTTTTTGCTACGGATTTGAATAAAGGTGAAAAAGTTGACAGGAATAACAAGGCTGCATTGTCAGGAGAAGCTCTTTCCATGTACAATGAAAATGCTAAAATTGAAACGATTGAAGACTACAGCCGTTCCTCTGGGACATTAGCTGAAGCGTCGCAAGAAAGTATGAACGACACAATCAAAGACAACTCGGATAAGGGATTACAACCTCCAGAAATTGTTTTTCAATGCGAAAGTAACGAGTCCTTACCCGAAGCAACAATCAGAAGTGAAAGCAAAGATGAGAGCAGTAACAGAACGAGACAAGGAACAAACGAACAATTTGAAAAACAAACGGAACTGAACAATATAGACAACCTGTTGCAAACTTCGTGTGAAGATAGCAAGGGTGTTGACAATAACGATAGCGACTTTACAAAAAACATGAAACTCGAACTCGAGGAAGACAACTGCGAGGGTGTTGATATATGCGATGGCAGTCCAATTGAAAGGTTATCACAAGAGCTCGATGCTTTTGATATTTCACCTTTCAGTCGCCCACGTGTGTATACTCTTCCTCTCACGCATCGCATGGAAAAGATCGTGGAGGCTCCTTGTGAAATTTCGCCAGACGTTTACAAAACAGCATTTCCATCTGTTTTTTCAAAAAACCAGTCCTCTGACATTATTTACCGAGAAAAATCTTCTTCAGTTAGCAGAGAAGCAAGAGATAGAAAAACCGTTAAAACTAAGCGATCTTTCTCAGCACCCAACAGCTCAACACAAATCAACGGCAGTTACGATTTGTACCCATTACAGGAAGAACCGGAAGCTGCTGAACTATCATTCGACGATCGCCTAAGACTCTTTGAAAAACTTTTATCAAAGGCTTTAAAAACTGTTTTAGAACCAGATTTTACACGTTCAAAGTCGCCGTTGCATCGTGCTATCGCAAAGAAAAGATTTGACTGTGTGGAGTTCCTAATTGAGTGTGGTGTGGACATCAACGCAACTGATGAGTCTGGCTGGCCTCCACTTCATGTTGCTGTCACTGGAGGATTCTTTGATTGTGCAGTATTGCTGGTCGAGGCTGGAGCTGACCTAGGAAGTTATACTGATATGGTAATGAGCGAGTATAAAAGACTTAAAAAGCAGGTCTATTCCAGGACAGTATAACATGGCTACGTCAACACGTACCTGTTTAGGTTTGTAGTTTACCATACGTTAGTCGATTGTTTAGGAACATACATATCTGGAAACTGTATGAGTAAGTATCCATTACATAGTTTACTTTCAACACTTGAGAAAAGCTTCGTTTACAATTCGAGTTCACGTTTTACGTAATCTACAGATCCTGGCATGCGTAATTCAAGCTTAAAGTAATACCTCAGTTACGTTTGTGAAGCATTTTAGCATTTTTAAAAACGGTAGGGAACTCGCTAGTTTGCTGTCCTAGAGGCTGCAAAGAGTTTTTCAAGTTTTTCAGTGGTTGCAAAAAGGTTTTATCGAATGTTAGTTCACATCGGGGAAATTAAGAGCCGTTTGAACCCCTTTTTACCACATTGAAACTTTTGCACTCGAAATTATGACTTCTTATGACTTGTGTTTTGTCCATAGTTGCTATTAGTTCATTGCTGCTCAGTTGTATGCTTTTTATTTTGCTCAAAAAAGTTTCATGTACAAAGGGAAAATAAATTACGCAAGAGAATGTTTCGTTATTTTTACGTTCCAGTCAGCAACACTTTCTTTCTTTCACTTTTTTAGGTTTTTTTTGTAAAAGTGTTTGTTTTGCGGGTTTTTTTACCGTTGCAAAGCACGCAGTCTTAACAACAATAAGTATAAATTTTGAGGGGGGATTAAGTGCGGAAATTTTAAAAGTCGATAGTTTATAAATCTTGAATACACTTTTGTGTTTTACCTTAGTAATTTTTCGAAAGAAGCTGATTTCAGACATGTGCAAATGCTCGTCTGGAACAAAGAGAAACTGTTTTACTATGGTTGGGCATAATTTGCGGCAATAAAATGTTAAATGAAAAAACAAACATTAGGTGTGTCAGGTATGGGTAAGGGTATCAGGTATGGGTGAGGGTATCATGTTTTGGTGTAGGTATCAGGTAAGGCATAGTGTAGGTATCAAGTATGGATATAGGTATCAGGTATGGGTGTAGGTATTAGGTATGGATGTAGGTATCAGGTATGGGTGAGGGTATCAGGTATGGGTGTAGGTATTAGGTATGGATGTAGGTATCAGGTATGGGTGGGGGTATCATGTTTTGGTGTAGGTATCAGGTGAGGATGTAGGTATCAAGTATGGGTGTATGTATGGGGTATGGGTGAGGGTATCAGGTATGGGTGTATGGGTGTAGGTATCAGGTATGGTTGAGGGTATCAGGTATGAGTGTTGGTATCAGATATGGCTGTATGTGTGGGTTTAGGTATCAGGTATGAGTATAGGTACCAGGTATGGTTGTAGGTATCAGGTATGGGTGTAGGTATCAGGTATGGGTGTAGGTATCAGGTATGGGTGAGGGTATCAGTTATTGGTGTAGGTTCGGGTGAAGGTACAGGTATTGAATGGTTTGGGTCTGGGTATAAAAAAAGGCCGATATAGGTGTAAGTACAGATACAGGCATTTGTACAGGATCTGTACAGGTATAGGTATGGTTATAGTTATAGTTAAGTACTGGTATTGGTAAAAGGTACAAGGAAAGGTCATAGATTAAGGTACAAGTGTAGGTATAAGTTAAAGTTCAAGTATAGGTATAGGTACAAGTACAGGTATAGGTACAAATATAGGAATAGATAAAAGTAAAGGTATAGTTACAAATACAGCTATGGGAACAAATATAGGTATAAGTAACAAGTATAGGTATAAGTACAAGTTAAGGAATAGGTAAAAGTGTAGGTATATAGGTACAGGTATAGGTATAGGTACATGTACAGGTATAGGTACAAGAAATAGGTTTAGGTACACAGGTAGAGGTATACGTAAATTTTAAGCTAGGTGTATGTATAAGTATAGTTGTGAGAGTATATGGTAGAGCTAGAGGTATAGATATAGGTATGGTGCAATATAGACCCTGTACAGGTATAGGTACAGATATAAGTACAAGTATAGGTATAGATTTAGGATAGGTGCAGGGCTGGGTACAGCCTTAGGTAGAGATAAAGGTTTGGTTATGGGGATGAATGTAGGTGAACTAGTAGGTAGATGCTGGTAACGCGTAGATGTAGAGACGTTTAGGCAAAGGTTCAGGTATGGATATGGGCAGTATAGGTGTGGGTATAGGTAGCGGCCTTATAAGGTATGGGAAGTACAGACACAGGTAAGGTTATCATATTTACTCGCTTTGATTGAGTGCCGCCCCGAATAAGGTCCGCATTCGAAAATTGCACAGCGCTGCACCAGTAATTTTCAAACATGCACGGCGCTTAATTGAAGCAACGTCAGAATAGTTGATAACGCTAGTATATAGCAACCAAAAAACCTTAGACCACTGACCTCAGGAATTTATTTTCTTGTATTGCCATACTTTTCATTTCATATGTGCAGGAATATGTAGGTACGAGTTAAGGTAAGTAAAGGTAAAACTTTTTAAACTTCAACACAACAGTGCCAGTACAACAAGGTGATGCAAAATAGTGTAGTTCCAGAAAATATTCACACCCCAACCACGGAAGGAATGCTTTGGACCCCCTTCCCCTAGGCCTCACCCCGGAATTTCTATTTTGGGACATCTGGTGGGACCCCTCCCCCTCCCTCCGGAACGTCCAAGATTCATTGCCCTACCCCCACCCCCACCCCCTGGGAATGTTAGTGCTTTATGTTTTTCATTTCAAGTTTCTTAAAAGAAAATACGACAGAATATGTTCTTATTTACAAATACGCGGATCTCCTTTATACTTGTTTCTTCTGTTGATGATGAGAGAAAAAAGACTTAAAATGTTTATATAAAGAAAAATTAACATAAGCTATGATATTTTTGTTCGTTGGTACGAGTTCCAGGCTTAAGAAGTTATATTTTAATCCAGTTTCTGGACAGCGTTTTAATAGAATGATATATAACCCCACTAGTACCATCTCTTTAACGAACTTAAGTGCGTATTTCAAAGCAATTTGCGTTTAAAAACACTTTATGTCTATCAACTTTTAAATTTCAAAACTTCGTAACAGCGCCGTTTAGAAGCCTGTAGTATGGTGCAATATAAGCATTTATAATCTATATTAAATTTGTTTTTTATGATTATTGCCATTAAAACGATTATTATTATCATTATTATTGCCATTATTATTGTTATTATTATTATATGTATTGTGTTTAAAGGTATAATAAAGTCTTTGTTGTTGTGTTGGTGGTTGCTCTAGAACACAAAGACTTGTTTTTAAACATAGCGAGCAAGCTCACGCATACTACCCAACGAGGTATCAGCGGCCCCATCTATTCAATTTAACTTTCAGTGCTATGCACGTGAAAAAAAATTACCGAAGTCGTATAGTTAACACAGCAATTCTAGTCCAGCCATGTCTAAGTTCTGAACGTGATCGCTGCGACCACCGAGATATATGTTTTCTTACTCGCCGTAACTAGTATATAGCGTTCCTTGCAATTATATGTAACCTGGGTTCGTTACGGTCGTTGCGTGAACAAGTATTGTGCGATCGTCAATTAACGATCCTGGTGATTTTAAGTATGGGAGCCAGGTTTTACAAGATCAACTGTACACCCTCGCCTGTAAGCCCGGCCAATCTGGGGGGCTTAAGTTTGAATTCGAAGGGAATGATGCGCGGAGGAGGAAAACAAACCTGCCACTAAACAATACCATTTTAGATTTGACTTTACCGAAATATCGATCCCTTATATCTAGGAAAATGGCGAAGTGACGATTGCGTTATCGCCATGTCCATACGGTGAAAGGGTACGACATTGCTTGAACTTCAATACTTATTAAGTTTAAAATAATATAGCGGTCTTGTTTAGCATTGAAACCGTTTTAGGGACGATTACTGACGTCACTGAGGACAAATCATTTTCAACTGAAACACCCAGAGAAACGCTAACTGTAATTCTTTTATCACGTGAAACTACTGTAAGGGAAGTAGCTTTTTCGCGAACCCGACGTTGTCACATGCGTAAAGCAAGCAAAAATGCTGGTCGCGTGCCTAGAAGAAATAACTCCTGAACTGTGAGACGGATCACCTTCTCAGTGCGTAGGTTATAATGCTGAAGGAAGAATCAAGCAACAAGGCAGACCCAGACGAAAGTTCTAAATATAATACTCGAGGGTATGAATTCGTAACTAACACCCACATGCACGTAATGTTCGTGGGAAACCTTGTCGCACCGAACTATCCGTGTCTATTGGAACAGGAAGCCGATGATGTCATTTACAGTTGAACCTCGGGTAATCGGAAGTCCCCGCTATTTCGAAGTAAAGTTCATTTCCCTTGCTTGGATTTGCCTCACTTGTTTTGCCGTCATTTTACTTCGGATAATTCGAAGTCCCCACTAATTTGAAGTAGTTTCTGTTCCTATGGGCCGGATTCGAGGTTAAGCTACCGGCTGAATGAAAAAGAACAGCCAGTACTAGTTGTCGGAAACTAGTATATTAATGAAATAGTAATGGTCTAAAAAAGTTCATGTTTTTTTCATGCTCATTATCAATTAACTAATAAGAATATTTCACAGTGCGTAAATTCATTGTATCAATATATATATTCATTGGTTTCCTTCTCTGAACAGAAGTACGCTACATACGTCACGGCAGCGTTTCTTCCTCATCTCAGTTATGCGGAATAAGCGTTAAAACAGTTCTATCATGTTTCAAATAGTTTCACGAGTATTGCTGACCGCCACCTTTGCCGATAAACCTGCATCTAGCATCATATTCTTGTGACGGACCAGTCTGTTACAACACAGCTGGGAAGTGTGTGCCTTCAACATGTCATACAAACATTACTCCAGTGTTCGGTTGAAAAATTCTCCAACCAGTCATCGATTTCAAAGCTTATAGCGGGCATGTAACACAAACTTAAGATTTGTCTCTGAGTTTTAAGAAAGTTAAATTGATTTGTTTTGGACCAAAAGGGCAAACTAAAATAAATTTCAATTTATTCACAAACTAACTCGACTGGTTTTTGCTTTGACGTACATTTAGGCGGCTTAAGGAATTAGCGTTTAATAGAATCGACTAATAACAAATCGGAAAGTAGTATACTTGACCGAAAACAACTGGCGTTCTCTTGAGATCTTCTTATTCGAGTAATAGTAAAATTTAATTTTAGATAGTATAGCTTCCTAATCTAATTTCCAATTTAGGATACCAGTGCAGCTGTGAAGCGGGACATGAACACTGTGAGAGCTACTGACCGGTTTCTGGCTACTTGTCAAGCTGACGTAAGGAAGAGGAGGAGAGTCAAGGTGCAAAAAACATCTGTAGTGCAACGTCAATACTTGCCAACTGCGAGGGCAATAAAATACCCTGATCAAAACGTTTATAGGCAGAACACTTACTCTTTCAAGGTAAAACATAGTTGACGGACACTCGCCGTGATCTGCACAAACTTGCAATTCAGGCTTACTTCACTCCAAGGCACAGCTCTACTTTCCGGTTATCAACGACAAGATACATGATGTCGTGGACGACACAGGTTGGTTTGTTTGTCTTCTATAGAAATTAGTTTCTAGTGAAGAATAAAGAACCTTGATCATGATTGTTCAACCTTCAAATATTCACATAATCAAAATATTCTCCAATCTGTCAACAGTTCATTTAAGCCTGGTTCACACTAGTGAGATAAGCACAGCCACAAGCATTAAGCACAAGGAACCGATGTTCACACACGTTAAATAAACACAAGAAAAATGGTGACGACATGATTAAGCGAGCTTATGTATTTTTTCCTGTGCTTGTTTTTGTGCATATTTTACGCATGTTGTTCACACTTGGATTTTCCAGTACTTCTGCTTATCTCAAAGATGTTTTCACAAGCGCTTTAGTTTTCAATATTCTTTGTCTCTTCTTAGCTTGTTGCTCCAAAAATGCTGCGGTTGCATCATTTTAACTCCATAATTTCGATGTGAACCAGCCAGAGTAAACTTTAAGCAAGTTAAACACCAGGAAAAAATCTCAAAACGCTGTTTTATAGGAAGAAGAATATGCGGCTACACTTGTTTTACCAATGATTCTTTATGCTCATCATCATCATCATCTTATCATCAAAAGTTTAAATACCTACCCAGTTGTTTTAATCATAACTAAAAGTTAGTATCTTTCCTAAACACTCCTGAAGTTGTGTATAAAACCCAACCAGAAGTTTCCTTCGAGGACGTTGTTTTCTTTGGCTTTGGCCCAAACAGCTGCAGAACACATTTGAACTCTACTCAGAGAAAACTCAAATTTCCTTATTGTAAAACGTGCTGTAAGAATTCTTTGTAGCGCCGAGTTTCTTTTACGCAAAACACTGAATCAGCTGCCGTGTTTATTGTGGTAAATAGCTTATTTTCTCATAGAAAATATTAGTTAGAAATGAAAACACTTAAAACTTTAATTTGTTAACCTTATATATTTACCGACTTCTTTCTACTCTTTAATATGTAAAGTGGAGAAACGAACCAGGAATTATAGAGTCTCTCAGAAATTAGTGACCAACAACTATAGTAGGTCGAGTTTAACACAACTTCGCCAGCGAACAGCGATGCGTTCTCGAGAACGTCTAAATAAATTTGGTCTTCTACCAAACCTGAACACGAAGTCATTTAAAAAATGTCTCGAAAAGATTCTTAAAACCAGTCTTCAAGCCCAAAAAATATTAAGCTATCGAGTAAGCATTTTTTTGTAACTCCTCCAGGAATTGAGGTGACTTAGAATTGCGTAACTTTCCTTCACAGTTAAGTCGACAAGTACGTTCACGCTTTCTGAATTCTGGTCAAAAGAGTTAGATGACGTGTGACGTTCATGTAAGTCCTGAGCATTGGGATGTTGAGAATATTCTACGCGACTCTTTAATTTTGTTAATTTTGAACGTGACTTTCAAGTTTTCTTACCAATTCTAACAACATCCCCCGCGTGTTTATAATAAGTATACAAGGAAATGCGTTTTAATGCTTTAAAATACACGTACGAGTTTAATCATTTGCATGTGGAAACATGCAATCTACCCGGGTACCAACAGCAGGGAGATGTAGAACTACAGTACGCCGAGTGTCGTTGTTCATGATATCCATTTTTATTTAAGTCTTATAAATAACTTTGTCGAAAAATTTCATTTACGCCTCAGTTCATTGTTTCCTCTGGTCAACTTTGATATCATTCTATTTAATTGATAAAATAACGATGTAGAGGTCAATGGTAATTATTATTCAGAAGACCAGCTTTCATGAACGATAACAAAACCCTTGTTGGTGCGAATTATATTTTTGTTTCATGTCTACCTGATCTGCATAAGGCTACTCTTACTACAACTTTGACTAAGGAGTCAAACTTACTTATATATCTAGTTAAATCTGTTAACGTCGCCGGAGAAAGCTCGTCGTAAGAACAAAACTGATTATAAGAAAATTTTGCTGATGACGAAAACATCGAGAAGTGGGGCCGACATGTCTCAACTCATTGTTTAGACATGCATTTTTTAGTACCTTAGTAGCTCGGTTATAAAAGCAAAGAGCCCATTAGCAAGACAGAATTTCCGGAAAACCTAATAATGAAGTGGCAGAAAGCTCAAGTTTCGTCATTAATTGCAATTTAATTTCCTTCTTAATCTGATACGAAAATTCAACCACTGCACAGCCGGTTATATTAACAAGGCAGCTTACCTGAACCTTGGAGCAAACTTGGTTATTTTGTAACATACAGCGTACTAGTGCTCTAGAAATATTAATCTTTCTCGAATATCCTTTACGACTACAATTATTCAGTAAGAAGAAACAATCGGTACCAAAAGTCAAAAGTTTTTTGTTCAATAAAGCAGTATACAATAAACCGCAAATCCAAGTGTGCTCCTTGCCGTCATATTTAATACTGACTCATTGTTAGAATGCTAAATATTTAGTGCATCAGGCAGGGGCTTGCATGGCCTTTCCGTTGAGTTTTGGCGAGATTTTCTCTTTTAGTCACGCGAAAATCGGGGCGAAAGGAAAAAAAACGAATGGAGGGGG
>JAOBAT010103769.1:0-15511 GCA_026413305.1 Hydrozoanthus tunicans
AACAGGAAAAGTATGGGTTCTAGTAGGGAGAATTTAGTAATATGTCATTTGACGTATTTGGGACTGAAAGGGTTAAGAAACATGTTTATCCTGCTTCTTCTGATTCTATTAGTCTACTAACACGACTCACCATTTAGCATCTCTTGAAGCTCGTGAATGGTTTTGATCAACAAATAAAACTGCTTCTGTCTCATTTCAAGCTGTAAATTAAAAATCAATCATATTGACTATAGAACATTAGGCCCTTCATATTCCAAATAAATATGATAAACTCTTATCCTGCTAAATTTTTAAAATTAAAATCATAACATCTCAACAAAAATATCATAAACTTCAGAATTTGTTGAAGCAATGATCATTTTCAGAATTTTTTTAGTTAGTGTTTAAATAGCAGTATAGAGCCAGTTTTCTTATAAATTTATAAAGAATTTATCAAACAATATTATTTGAGACAACAATGATAATATATTTAAATAATAATTAGTACTAATCAGGACCGCTAACCTTTGCAGCAAGATTTTCTTTAATCTCAGACTGCACACTGAGATCCTTGCAAAGGGCTTCTGTTTGTCTGCAAATAAGAATTTTGCAAAAATAAATCTGTGGTGTAGAACGAAAGCTAGCTAAAAGCTAAATTCTTTCGTTAGTCTAAGTGGCTCATTGGGCCGGTTTCTGTAGCACTAAGCAGATTTACAAGAATCTAAAAAGTGCAAATCTGTAAGAAAGTCTAATATACGTGAGTAAAAATTTTGCATTGCCCTTCATGAGTCAGAAACAAATGCACAGCATGTTGTTGCATACTTTGTATTACTTGTAATTTTCTTTAAAAATGATGGAGAAAATGCCTACTGTCTTTTGAAAAATGTGATAGAGTGAATGGGAGTGAGTTTTCGACTTACAGCAAACACTCAATTAAATTCATTCACTCACTTGGTCGTCTCTTGTCTCTCAGGATGCTGTTCTATTACCTTGGCAAGTGCATCATATTCTAATAAAAATAAATCAAATAAAGGTTTTCTTTCACTCTCAATGTCCTAGTCATAATGTTATCACAGCTGCCCACCAATTTCCCAAGCAGACACTTACTCAACATAAGGCTTCAGTGAGTCCTCAAAAATTCTCAAATGCTTTGGTATTAAATGACCCTTTACCAGTTCTTTGAATGGCAGAAGGTTTTCATTAGGTCTTGATAGGCTTGAAATCATTTTTCAAGATGTTAAAATATATTTAATGTTACCATAATAAAACTTGGGCATTCTAACCAGCTTAAGGGCTATTTCTCTAAAAAACATAATTTGTCGAGATAGATGGTAAGAGAATTAGGACATATTTTATTAAACTCTCATGTAGAAAAAACAACACTCCTTACATTTTTCTCACCGATATTTAAACAGAAACTTACTCCAATGAAAATGATGATGACTGGAATATAAAATTTTATATAATTTATAAGGTCATACAACAGGTCCTAGCAAGTCAAACTGTACCTTGTCGATTTCTTCGGATCGTCTTTGCCTGCTGGAGTTTCTTTTTACATGATGCTATTTCTTCATGTGCCCAAGTAATACTTTGCTCTGAAAAAAGAAAGAAATATTTGGTGCTACCAAAACCTTAAACTACAAGTTGAATCAAATAATAATTCATAAATAATTCAGTTGTTATAATCTTTATAAAATAAAACACAATGACACTCGGTCATCATATTTTAACACATGGTCTGTTCTGTTTCTGTGAATGAAATTTGGCTTCAAATTTTTAATCTAACTATAGCTAGTTAATCTAACTGTATTAAAAAGACTAAAGATATTTAATAAATGTATACTTCACAGTACTTCTAGTTATAATGTAAAAAGTTAGAGCATATCTGTTAAAATTATGAGACTTTAAATTATGTACAAAAATTAATCCAGATAGTAACAAGTGCCTTTGTTTAGACCAAAACAAATTTGATATCGACTTACCAATGTCGCTGAAAATTTTTTCATAGTTTTGTGTCTCATGCTCATTCATCTCATATGCCATTAGTGTTTTTCCTGCAGCAAACTCACATTGTGCAAGATGTGCCATTATTTTCTGGAATGTTGCATCACTACATAAAAGCAAATTGAAAATTATCAGTTAAACCCACAGCAAAACAGTTTTATAGGCTTGTAAACATTTTAGGACCTCACATATCCAGTAACAGTCATGCACCAGCAGTTAATATCTACAGTAACAGATATCGACTTTATGGCACCTGAGAAAATATATATATTTGATTGATTGACTTCTAAGAATAAATTATAGTTTAGATGTGGCAGATGAACCATCAACAGCTGAGAAATGACACCCTGCATAGAACATTTAATGATCCCGCCTGGGTGCATATATGCACATTAGCCGTCGATTGTAATACCTTTCATCTTCACTTGTACTTGTGTTACACCATTTCAGAAAAGTCTTAAGCAAAGTTGTAATTCGACGAGCATCCCCTGTTCCTTCACCATCAATCAGAAGTCTCTTGCGCATTATCTCATCTGTTTCAAACAGTAAAATATAATTTGAAGGGTATAGTGCAAAAATGATGCAAGTGACTATTGATGAAGTTTTTAACTCTCCCTACATAATCCCTATCATCTCTTCATAAATGTTGGGAGAATTCAACATTTCACACAAAGTCACTTACGTTATTTTTGCACTAGATCTTCAATTATGATATGTACTATAGTCCCTGCATACTAACACAAATTATCGAAAACGATAACAGTTGATGAAAATTGGTAAATTGCCACCGATTGGTATTAGTCCATCAATGATCAAGCGAATATCACACAGAAAGTCCTGAACTGTAGGCATCAATTGCTATGGAATCTTCCCAGGCCCATATTAAACATGTTCTTTTCAGAATGTCAAAATGTTTTCGGTCATCAATTGGTGATCGGCTAGTCAATATCAATCGATTAACTAGCTTCAATTGACATCGATTGATCATCGATTTTCATCGATCATTGATTTCATCAACTTAGTACGCTGGATATAATAAATTATCATTCATTCATCATACTAAACATGATAAACGTTCTGTTAAGTTATCAAACTACAACATATGCAAGTGCATTTGGTGAAAATTCAGTCTTGCTGGGATAACAAGACCGTTAATTCAGACTCCAGCGTTTTCCAAAATCTGAGCCCATTAATACTCAAGGCAAGATCTAGAGTGCCAGTGAAGATTAGATACCAAGATTCACTCCCACAGTCCCAGTTTGTGGCTTTTTTGGTAGGTCATTTATGTACAAGAGTTTATAAATTTTAGTGAAAACAACTCCCCCGATCGTTCAAAATACAAATTAAAACACGTAGTGAATGGTGTGTTGCTCCTGGTAATTACAGATCATACAACATCAAATACTAGTACTCCAGATCTGAAGGCTGAAAACTATATAGCTCTAAGTCTACAGAACATTTATACATGTAAGCCCAATTTTATTTTATTAATCATCTGAAATACTGTGCTCGTTAATTGCTTATGAGTTCCTCCTTTTGAAAAGCAAATTGTCATTGCTCTGAGATTAGCTTTAATTTAGCAGCTTAGACAAGAAAGTATTGAGTAAAAAAAAAAACTCACCGTCTGTCGCCATCTTGAAAGCAGAATATTTAGGCCCCGTGTGTATGACTTACTTTGTTGTCCTAGGGTGCTGTGTGCGCATGCGTTATTCAACCAACAAGGACTTTCGAGAAATGAAGCTGACGATAAAAATACTGAATGGTGAAGGAACGAGCGTGGATGTAAGCAAAGTTTAGTGTGATGAATAATAGCTATTCAATAATAGTTCAGAAAAGGGCGAAAAGATATTTCAAATACAAACAAATCTTGCACTATTTGGGTATTCTTACGCAAAGCAATTTCGTTCTTTCGCTCTTACTTTGTTTGAACGGATATGCATATGTACGTTTGTTTTAATTATTTTTCAGACCGAAGGCATATTTTTTGAGTTTGTGGTTTTATTTGCTGAATTGGTTAAGTTGGTCTGGGGATTCTCTTTCTCGTTAATGTGCCTGTGAAAATGTTTAAAATGTTTAGATTATCTGTCATTTAGCCAATGTATTTTCAAAACTTTTGGGAGAGTTTATCATTTCATACAAAGTCGCACAGCTGCAATCATTAAACCAATAAATGCTTTCACTTCCAAGGTTGATGAAACAGAAACTGTTTTAACAGTTAAAAATATTGTCGCAGAAAAACTAAATATACCAGCCTCCCAGCAAAGGCTTGTTTATAAAGGCAAGACTCTCACAGGTTGGTCTAAAGTTCTTTCATGGGAATCCATCATTGACTTAGTTGTACTGTAAACACTCAAATAAGCCTCTGCCTCCGGGGGGCTTATTTATTTTTAGGCCTTCCCTTGGGGGCTTGTTAGAGAGGAGGGCTTATTAGAGAGGGGGACTTATTACGAGTGGGGGAGGAAGGAGGGAGGGGGGTATTTAAACATTGTTAGTAAAAAAATGGAGAGACATATCATGAAGTCTGAATACCAAATAGATTTTATTATAGGAACTAGTAACTCTGTTTTCCTCTGGCAATATAACCAACACTTTCTAAAAACAGATAAAACCATTGCAGAGGCGTGCGCAGAGGTTTTATGAGGGGGAGTTCCAATGGCGAACAACAAGATGTATTTTTAATACAGCTCCATCCTCTTTATGTTGGGAGAGGGGCTTAATTAGAATTTGAAGCTCTAGATGGGAGCTTAAACAAGATCATAAACTGTATGTGTGGTTGGAAAAACTTCAAACCACAAAACCCATGTCATGACTGGTTTGCATACTCTGGGTCCCCAACAATCATCTGTTTACGATAATTTTTAGAAATATTCTTTCTATACAGCTTAGCTGGTGAATATGGTTATAAGTTCTGGCCAATTTCCACTCTTGTTGTGTTAGTCTGCCACTTTAGTTGCTAGGCAGTAATTTGAAGAAACTGCATTCATGACTATATTTTTCAACTGACGACAGATCTAGAGTTTGATCTACTATAATAAATTATTATTATCCTGGGGTCAGTTTTCCAAAAGCTGATTAATGTTAAACCAGGATTAACTCTTAATATAACCTATTGGTTGACTTGGTAATTTATCCAGGATTAGGACCTAAATATTGTGAACCTGGGCCTGGTTCCTGGATTAAGAAAAAATTCAAACAATTAAATTCTTCATAGGTAAAGCTTATGTTAAGCTTGCAGAATACTCAGATTAGGTTTACTAATAAAACAAACAAAAATCTCAGCCCAAAGCAAGCTTCAGAAGGTAGGAAACAGAAACATAGGTTAAAGAATTAACCTTGGGTTAGAACTAAGTGGGTTTCGAGGAACTGGGCCCTGATCTTTGAAATTATACTATTATTGAATTCTTCAGATTTTTATACTCTCAGTACCAGTAGTTATCATTTTACCCTGTACTGTTAATGTATCAAATTTGGAAGAGTTTTACTTCCTCTACCTTTATTTACTCTCTTTAACCCAAATGTTGTTCAAAGGCCTATTAGCCTTAATCTAGGGTTAATTACCATGACAACCAATAGGTTTTGTTAAGAGTTAACCCTGGTTTGGCACTAATTGTCTTTTGAGCTTCACCCAGGACTCCAAAGTATGATCATACATTTTCCTTGTGATCGTTGATATGATTGGCTCTCTCTTTCAGATAGTTCTAGTCTGCTCACCTATGGAATTAGCAATGGAGACAAATTGTTTCTTTCTGTTAAGAAAGAACAAAATGAAACACTGAAAGCCAAAGCTGTCTGTAGTGAAATTGACCTTTGGGCAAAAATGAAAAGTTTGCTGCGGCAACACTTCACAGATACTGATTCAGACCTGGTAATGGAAAAGTTCAAAGAGGTAGGTCTTTTTCAACAACAGTTTGATATTGTTTGATAATTTGTTATCTTCAGTTGGTTTTGTATAAGGGGGATAGAGAAATGGATAGCCAGAGAGTTTTAATTTTAGAAAAAGTTCAAAAAATGCTGTGGCTTACTATGATCAATGCCAGTATTTGTGTTCACTGTAGATGCTCTAAATAAATAATCCCCCCACTCTCTCTGTAATAAATCCCTTGTCTAGAGCTTTTCTTTAAGCTTTTTTGTTTTTTTTTGCATCATTTTATAAACTTACTCTTACACTTTCATGTGTGGCAGAAGCAAAAAACTATTAGGGGCACAGTGGAAAATATAGTAGTTCATTATAAATTTTGAAATTCTATTCAAAAATTCCTGTTGTTAGCCAGAAACTATTGGGGGGGGGGAGGGGGACTGTCTAAACCAATCTCCCTCCTAACCAAAGGGGCCAGCACCCCCCTGCCCCCCTCAGTTCTGCCACCCATGACATTACTTTGTAAACTCAAACCAATTTTACACTTGATTGATAATTATTATCTGTGATGTAAAGTTAAGAAAAAATTGCAGTTGAAAATAGCTTATTACTGATGCAATCTGAGATTGACATTTAAAACAAAGCAACACCATGCTATACTATAACCCAAGCATTTCAATCTGTTTGCAGGAGTTTGGGGCTTGGCTCACCCATCTCAGCCTGGATGATATCGAGAGAATGGCAAAGTTTCACATAAGTGCAGAAACCACTTGATGCCATTGAAGTACGACCAGGTTGCTGTGAGAATGGGCACATTGGGAAAGTGCTGCTTTAGCCGGAGGTTTTTTGGCATGTCCACCTTCAGTTCTGACTGAAGAGAAATGGAAATAGCTTCAACTGTTTCTCCTCCAACGAACATTTTCTTAATCTGTGGTCCAATGAGTTTAATAGCAAGAGCAACTTTTACAAATTGGAAAAACAGCTTTGCATGAAAAAATGTAGCAGTTGTCAACTGATTGCACCGAACATGCCCTTGCATATTCAAATGCTGTGTCACTCTCAACTGTTGGATGTTTAAAGGAATCCTAAGTTTTACATCACTATTGGTCCCAAATTAAAATTTTTTGTAAAATCTGTGCCATATCAACAGCTTATATTAATTCTGTACAAAAATTATAAACATCCAACACCAAGCACTTTATTTTGAATTCCCAGTGTGCTGCTTGATAATAACAGGGTTCGTCCGGGTCCTTAAAAACCTTAAAAGTCCTTAATTTTCACTTTCCAAAATTTGAGGCCTTAAAAGTCCTTAAATTTTTACAAAAATCAGTCAAGGTCCTTAAAAAGTCCTTAAACTTTTTCTTTTTCACTGAAGTTGGCATTTTATGTGATACTTCGAGAAGCATGAATCCGCATAAAGTTTGTTGAGTTTGAATGAAGACAACACTGTTATGTTGTCATAAAAAGTGCACAGTAATAGTTCTGCTTACGTAATGCAAAATCAAACCTTTGCAGTTCTATAGATTTTAGTGTCAGGTCCGTGAATAACAACAACTAAAATGTACCAATAACATTATAACTGTGTCAAGGAAAATCAATTTCATAAAAAGTCATGTTTTAGGTCAGTTCTGGTGGTTGATGTCCCATGGCTTAGGTCCTCGAAAACCAATAATCATACCTTAAAAAGTCCTAAAAAAGTCCTTAAATTTTGCTTTGAGAAAAGTGGACGAACCCTGTAATAACAACAGCATTGAGCGAGAGGGGGTCTGCACTGCAATCAATTTAACACATCTCATTTCAAAATGGCAGTGTGCAGGAAACTCAAACTGTGAAAAACATCAAACTAAATTGCCTGCCTTTAGATGTATGCACAGAATTTTCAAGTACGATCAGTTGATATGTACACAGACTTTACGAAAGTTTTGATCGAGACCAAGGAAGTCACACAGCTGATGACCACTTTATAAAATGATACCAAAAGGCCTATAGTTCTGTGTTTCAGTTGGGAGTAGTTTTCAATGCAAGTATACTAATCATTTCTAGTACCTTATCACTGACTGTTTTAATTGGTGAGTAAGAAAAGTATAATTTTTGAATGCCATAGTAAATGTACACATTTATTAAATCAGCCATGGCAAGAAAAACTGTAGCTAGATAGCCATTGTACTTACTTGCCGACCCACAGAACAGTTTCTAATCTAAAACTAATCAAGGGTTCATTAATGTCTTTTTCTTCTTTTTTCGGACGTGACATAAAATACTGGATTTTCAAGGGTTCAATTAACATCTTTTTCTTCTTTTTTCGGACGTGACATAAAATACTGGATTTTATGTCACGTCCGTAAAAAGAAGAAAAAGACGTTAATGAACCCTTGAACTAATTCAGCAACAAGAGAAACAATTAGTTAAAAGTAATATAGATTTGAAGACTACATGCAAAAACAATGTAAGTGATATTTGTAGGAAATTACTCCCAACAGCTATGAAGAAGTAACAGGGTTAATCAAGGGAGAGTTAACAACTTCACCAATGTCACTTTTGTCATTTTTGCACAGGAATTTATTCAACTTTAGTGCTGAATTAAAATGATTGAATTATGCTTCAAAAGAGCCAGTTTGCTTTGAGGTCACTTTGTGTTTTACCAGCCATAGATCACTCTAAAGGCCAAAGACCAGTGAAAATGAAAGAGCATGGATATTAAAAAATGCTTTCAACTGAAACGCCCTTCTGGTCAATGTATTAGAACTTAATATAGGATAACTTATATACTAACTGGCACCTTACAAGAATGAAGTTTGTTTTGACTTAGAGAAGCAAGTAGCAAGTATTAAAAAAAACGCTTTATTGTAAGTTCTAATATTCTTGGAGAAAATTCCACATATTTTGAAGACAAACACAAAATATTTAAAGATGTAAATAAAAAAGCCTATATTACAGAAAGAACAAACTTTCTATTGAACTAATATTTTTATGTCAAACCCATGGAGGTGTGCATTTTGAGACTGAGTTAAAGTGGGGGGAGTGGGGTCGGGGGGGATAGGGGTTTTAAAAATTCCCCCAAAGTATTGGAGATGTGTTCAAATCGTGTCTAGAACCTGATCTGCTTTCAGAAATAAAGACTTGCAAATTTTTTCATCTGTGTTCAGAAGCTTTACCCCCAGCATTGTCCAAACAGCACTTTACTGTAGTTTAGAAGTTTTCTTCAATCTAAGACTAAATAGCTCAAAGCCATAACCTTTCAGGCCGCTATTACTGGCAGAGGCAGTTTTTTGAGGGCTCATCCCTCTGCTTCCCAGGAGATTTGGGTCATTGGAAGGTTCTGGTTTTTTTTATGGGATTTTGTATTTTTCTTTATTACCAGGTATGCTAAAAAAGAAAGGATGCGTTTGGATAGACAAATAATTTTTAAAGTTAGAATGTTTTCCGGATATTAAATATAGACCTCCAGTCGACCCCCCTAGTGCCGTCCCACATCATTAAAATATGTGAGCGGACCCTCTTGGTCTTAAGTTATTAACAAGGAAGCATCTGAACTGGTTAGCAAAAATGAAAAGGTGAATCAAAGGCTCTACAAGTATTAGAAAACTGTCACGTACACCAAGACATTTTTGGGTTATGGTTGTAAGAAAAACCAAGGGTTCATTGTAACGTCTTTTTCTTCTTTTTTGGACGTCAGGAAAAACTAAAAGACATGCCCTTTGAGTCCTAAACTGTCGGCCAGCAGAACTGAATTGCTGTAAAATCATTACACTGTTGGTTCTCCTCTCCTTAATTAAAAAACAGGATCGTTGTACTCCAGTGATGTTTCAGCACATTTGTTACATTGAACAGCTGGATTGAAGCTGTTGGTAAATGAAAGGAAGTTGTTACAGGTACCATGTACTTCAGGGGAACTTTTTTTAAAAGGTTCAAAAAAGAAAAAGAAGAAAAAAAGAAAATAATGGAAGAAAAAGAAGAAAAAGAAAAAGAAGAAGAAAAAATGTGGAAAAAAAGGAAAAAGGAAAAAGAAAAAGAAGCTAGTAGTGCTGTTTGTACGTTTTTGCACATTTTTTACAGAAGTTTACCACTTTTTCAAGTTTTTTTTGCAAGAAATGTGATTGAGCAGGCCCGATCTTATGGTTAATGAGGTAAGCCAAATAATCATGCATGAGGTCGAAACATTTATTCTTTCATTCGAAGAGATACAACCTGCAAGGTAGTGCTCAAGGATAAGCTAATTCAACTTTTTTAAAAACCTCCTCAACATCAAGAGACAACTCTTCTAATCGTACGGTTTTGGCCCACCGGGGAAGGGCCCGAGGAGACAACATGACTGAGTCCCCGCGCCACAAACCGGAAGTGAATGCAAAGATGAGCGGTCGCGTTAAAACGCACCCGATGTCTTTTTAAACTCGAGCTACGAAAACATCAATAAAACCGCAAATCAAGACTGATCAAAAGACGAGTCTATCACATAAATTGAACAAATAGATACCTTTCGTCAATTGATAACGAAGGCAGGAGGGAGGAGGCAGTGCTGTTGATAGTTTTGCTTTTACTTTTAGGCATCTGCACCTGTTGAAAAAGCATGCAACTCTCACCGAATCAGACCATTTGATACATATTGATCTTAGCAGAAACTCGAAATCCCCCATTTAACAGGAGAAACGGATCTCCTAAATGGATATACAACAGTGTTTTTGTCCTTATTTGTCAACGTTTTTCTTATGTACGTAAGTTTTATCTTTACGTTTTTCAACTTTGTTGGATTCGAGAATCTATGCTCTGTTCAAGCGCAACAGGTCTGAAGTCATATATCTTTATACCAACTAAACAGAGTCGCGCACAAAATTGTTTATTTTTATATAGGTTTACGTTTTTTTTAAAAAATATATAATATGTTTAATTAATATGTAGATATATTTTTTAAAAAATACTTGCTTTTTATCAGTAACTTTCTTATTTCACTGATTATCAAATTTTTGACATCAATTTTGGTTAACCAACATGTAGTTAACGATCTGATCAGAACTATCCCTCGGCGACCCGATTGATCTGACAGCTGAATTATAATTTGTGAAGAACCAACAAGCTTATGCATAATATATAAGTTTAGAAAAGAATTGCGTATTTGATAAAGTTAAAAGAAAACAAAACTCGTTCTTCGGTTTTGTGTATTTTTAAGAGCTATTTGTCAATAAATAATCAGTTTTCTCGATATGTGCATCGAGCCAATGGCAATTTTGATCGAAAACTGGATCTAAATCATTTTTTGTGTGTGTGAGAATCGAAAACAAAGAAGCGCCATCATGCTGGCTTGCCGCGATTCTCGCCTGAGCGAGCTTGGAGTCATATTCCTAGGAACACTGTGATTGGTGGAAATTAGCAAGCTATTGTTTAGTTCGCGTTTTGATTGGTTCGATTTGACAGGGTTGACTACAGATTGACAAGTATTCGTGCGTGTGGAGCTGGAGCTCGTTTGTGAGTGGTGAAGAAGGCGGACGGTCAGCCACTCGTATGCGATCTTTAACTGACATTTCGTTGGCTGCTCAGACTCAAACGAAACATCAACCGACCAACAAAAAAACGGGAAAGGTTTGTTTTACCTTCACGCCCTCCACCAATTATATCACTTCACGTGAAGATACCTCTTTTTATTTTGTTCCTTACCATAAATTCAAAGAGCATTCGAGCACATCTTGCTCGAAGGAGTTTTTTGTTTCGTTTTGCTTTCATTAGAGTTTTCGTTTAAAGTTAAGGGAACATTAATCGGCGTAGTATCCCATAAATTACGAATCTGGAATACCGTAGACTAAAAAAGAGCTACTAAGGCTTAGTAAAAGTGATTGATAAGATTTTTTCCCTCAAAATGGTCAAGGTTTGTAAAGGACAAGGAAACATATGGAGGGTGCCGTGGAGGCCGAAGCGCGGAATGATAACGCGCAAGGAATAAACACTCAAGATACTATCCACACTCAAGGAAATTTTACACAAACCGGATTAACAACATTTACCCAAACAAACACAGTCGCAAACGGTACTCATCAAGTTGGAATCTCACAGGTTTTAGAAAACCAGACACATGAACAAAATGAAGCGTTGAGACAATCACATGTACACGAAAATGTTGGGATGAGCTCTGACGACTCGCATCAAACCAGTTTAGGAATTCAAAGTGTCCACGGCGGAGTTCAGGTTGCTGTAGCGGTGTCCATTGGAGGCTCGAATGAGGGAGTGAATGAGGGGGGTGCTGGAGTTGATAATCCGGATGAGGTACCGCAAACAGCTGCGAACATCGTAACTGCAATGCCCGACTATGCACTGCCCGGAACGCTTCCAACGTCATACGTGTTACAACAGGAGTCAGAAGGTAAAGTGATTTACTTTATTATATTACTAAATTTGATATACACACTGATCGCGAAAGTTATTCTTGATAAAAAATGAAGAGGTTTGGTTAACTCGTTCACCCACAAAACGAAGCAGATGTTCAAGGGTGTGAAGTCGATAGGAAGTGGAGTCTCTCCAGTCCCCCCCTCCCCCCTCCCCCCAGAGATTTTTTGTTCGTTTATCGAACGTACTGTGAATCGTTTGCAGTAATGCGCTTTACAATGTATATTTTTCCGGCAGCTTTTTCATTTTAAGTCGCTGCCTAGTTTGGTTCTTTTGCCAAGATCCTCTTTTTTGTTTGTTATAAGTTGGTTTAAGCTTGGCAACAGAATCCTATTTTCTTTTTGTAAAAATTGTTTCCTTTATTGTTGCTGTTAATCTTATCATCTTTAGCATAATAGTAAATAATAACTATCAGTTATTACATATTAAGTTGTAGTCCAGGAAACTTTTAGAGGAAAAAAATTATATTGTTAATACATTTTAGGAAGTTCTTAGTTTTAAAATTTGTGAACTACCTGTAAATCTGATACAACCATATTCAAAGAGCTACAGGTACTAGATATAATTTTAAAACTTATGTGAAGTTAGTTTTAAAGGCTTGGTTGGATTGTTTTTAACAAGAGTTTTAGTAAAAATCATGATCATTTTAAGGACTTGAGATTGAAATTAGGTTCAAAATAGTTTCCTTAACTTTTTAATCAGATAGATCATTTATGTCAACTGAGTCATCAATCAAATTTAATCTGTAGTACTAAGTGCTTCATTTGAAAATCATAATGCAAGAATAGGATTATCCAAATTTTTCTTAAAATAACTGGATGATAATTTTATTCTAGAATGTTTCAACAGAGTGATGTTAGAATAAAGTGAATGTCTTTTTAAAACCAAGTTTTTTTGTATTCTTGCTTTTGCTCAGATCAGAAGGCCTGTATATCAGTTTATTGTAAACAACAAAGTTATGTTAGAATATTGTGGTATTTAATTTTTTCAAAATCAGCATGCCCAATGTTTCTATCAGCCTTTCATTATTTATAGTTTTTGTGTTTATTGTAAGGCACTGTAACTTATTTAGGAGTGTTTCCAATAAATATTTAATTACAGATTGAGTAGTCACAGCTTTGGAGGTATAAATATTGTTCTTTGGTCAAGTTTGGTGTTGTGTTAATCTACTGTTGGCTAATATTTTTTTGAGATCACTCTAAGCTGCCAACATTTTTGAAAATTCTTGAAAATCCTACTAAGTTCATTCCATTTATCTTCAATGATACAACTGCATCTATTTGGTTAATAATTAATTTTAAATCTCAACACACACCAAAATGAGTTTAAGATGTTGTGGTGAGTTTTTAGCTGACCAATTAGATCAATTCATTGAAGTTTTGTTATTTTCTACTTGGTGGATTTCTACTAACAAGAAGTTCACATTACTTAATTAGCTAATTAGTACATTTCATATTAGATTCCAGTGACAACGTTTTGTATTGGTAAACCATTACCACGTCTGACAGTTTCAGAACATGGCAAGTCTCATGAGTGTGGGATTCGGAACACCCTATCCAAATGCAAATTTTGATCCAAACTTTCCTCCTTATTTTAATCCATACCACAACATCAAAGGTTTGAGATGTATGATCTTCTTGTGCTTTGTGGTTGTGTTGTACAAGAGATGCAGGGACAGTTAGTTAAGAGAGAAGGCTATATTGATTGGTTCTTCCTTTAGATGAACTTATCTAGGCCACCAATTCTTGTCAAGTTTGGATACATGCTTCATACCTTATTGATGGAATTAAATTCCATAAGATTATTGTAGCCTACATTACCCAATTACATTAGTCTTCAAACACTTCTTATTTTTTAATCAGTATATTGTTAATTGTTGATTCATCTAACATTTAACTTTAATATTTGAACTAGAGGTTGAATTTAGCTTTTAAGTTGAAAATCAGTATTAATTTTGTGATTTACAATTATAATAAATGCTAGTTTTATGGGCATGTTGATTGATGTAAGTATTGTATTTTTGTGTATACTGCTTTTTACTGTTCTTTGGAACAATCATGTTTATTTACTGTACACAGTAATTATGATAAGTAAGTTAAAGCAAGATTTAGGTTGTAATTAAATCCTAGAATGGATTTTTTTCTTCTGAGATATAGCTATTAACTGTCAGTTACCAAGTAATTAATTGTAATTTTACTAATGACATTATCTCTGCTACATTATATTAATAATAGTTGTAGTTTTAAAACCGAAAAAAAGCTTGTTTCCTGTGTATTGTATGTTACTGAATGTGTTATATTCTAGATACAAATCCATTTTCTTTGTTATTAATAGTGGTTAAAATGACCTGAAATAATGTTAATGAAGCTACTGCTGATTGACTTTGTTTCTTTCATTTTATCTTGTAAAAGTGAAAAGATAATTTATTTGCCTTTACTTTGACCTTGTGCTTGAAAGTCCCCTGGAAAAGTCCTAAAAAGTCCTCAAATTTCACACACAGAAAACATGGGTCATTTTACAGTAAAAAAGCTTGAGTATTTCTCTCAAGTATCCAGATTTAAGCATTAATTTTTTAAATCTTTCTTACTGGAGAACCCTTTACTACATTAAACAAATTTTATTGAAGAATAATAGACCAGTAGCATGGCATAAAAGTATGTTATTCGGCATCTTTATTTGGAAATTGAGTCAATTTCAGCACTTTAACAAATTGTCATAAAGATTGGCCAAAATTTGACAGAAATAGTATGAAGTCTTATTAAACTGGATAATTTTCAAAAAAAATTGTGGTACATATGGGCATAGATGTCCATCAAACTTCAATTCCATGTTTTTCCCATTTATTAGTCTTTTGAAAAAATTTATTAAACTTTGCAAAAGTTTTCACTAATACTTATGTGCTGAATTTGGTGCCTGGCCACAGTTTCTTGACATTAATCTTTAATATGTTTCTTGGTGATACTGTATGGATTCGTGGACAATTTATTCAAGATATTACATCCTGTGATTGTAGGTGGTGAAGAAGGAGCTGCTGTGCACGGTAGTGATGTTGATGGTGAAGACAAAGAAAGGGATGATGTTTTGAGAGAGCAAGTATGTACTTAATTTCAAGCAATTTTAAAACTGTCAACTTTTCTGATACTGATAGAGATAACTGATGGGTCTTATGCAAAACATTCACTCACTCAGGGTCTTAAAATAACTGAGGAGAAGGTGCTGCCTTTTCTCTTACATCTTCAACAGTTAGACCTTCATGCCCGGGAAGGGGGGGGGGGGTGGGGTGAGGGGGTACTTCATGGT